>JASCZI010181361.1:39449-63762 GCA_036250425.1 Stylosanthes scabra | reverse complement strand
TTTTTTTTTTTTTTTTTGGGTATTTAAAGTGTTTTTATTTATTTTTTTTTTTTTTATGATGTACTCTCATGTATTCACTCTAATAACCTCTCGAAGTACACCTATAAAAAAAAATTCTAATCAATAAAAACCTTAAACAATAATTATAGAAAAGATAACCAAGTAAAATAATAAAGACCTTGAGTTGAACTAAGACAATTGTGTTGTAGAGAAGAACCATAATACTATCTCATTGTCCTAAGGGAAATCAAAATGAGAAATGTCCAACCACAGATCAATGCACTCTCAAGATCTTCAGAGATTAGTTGTTAATGTACAAACCAAGCTAAGCTTTCAGAGGACAGCTCGATACAAAGAATTAGATGGTACTGTGTTCTAGTACCATCGATTTTGTTAGAATAGGTCATAGCCAACTAATAATCAATAACTTTTTTGTTGACACTAGTTTTATCATAGTTCTTTTTGTTGAAGAAGAATTAGTTTGTATAAATGGTTTGTATATCTAATGGAGAGTACTTTATTAAAATAGTAAAGGTGAGATCCCTCAGAAGACACAAAAATTACCGAAGTGCTTACCATGATAGTTACTGGATCGGTGAGACACTGAGTACAGTCATAATGGCTAGTAACATAAATCCTTAATACTTTTTCCCTTCTTAATATGGCTTGGGCTCTTTCTAAATCAAATTATATAGGTTCCTTAGGATTGTTCATTCTAGAAAAGCATCCACCTTTTTATTAACAAACTGAGAAATTTCTTCATCAATTGAATTAGCAAGATATACACAGTACAAATCAAGATATTTGTTTTTTAGAATATCTCAAATGATACATTTTTATTGGAAGGAAATCTGAAAGTGTTACCGGTGCTAAATTGATACCGAATCACTTGTAAAACATTTAATGCAGATTAATTTAACTTAATAAATAGTATTGTGTGAGATTTAAATTAATATTAAATTAAAACTAAGCATTGGAGATGCTATCTCAAATATGTTATCAAATAAGATATAATCCAATAAATATCGAGGTGAACCAAAATTAATATTAAATTAAAATTAAAATCCATCATTGGAGATGCTGTTAGAGATGGTAATTAAAAATTAATTTATTATATTTTTTTATTAATTAAATAATTGTTGTTATTTGCTCATTTACCCATTAGTCATGGCACATTCTCAATATTAATCTTAGAATTCTAGTGGAATGATTGGTGGAGATAAGTGCATTTGCTTTTATTGTTGTAGTGACATGCTCTTAGATGGCAATGTTGAAAGGAATATCTCTACCGCTTCTCTATGTTGGATCGAGTTGTAATAAACTATAAAAAAAATTCTTACAATGCAAGGTCTGTCTTGGATCTGGCTTTTCTAAAATTATTAATCACTTTAGAGATAAAGTAGTGCTTTACCCTTAATTGAAGATTGATACCAACACGCCAAAAACATACTCCATACCAATCTCATCTAACAACTAACATCAAGAAACATATAAATATAGGTTACCTTACGTATTCCTGACTCCTCCCACAAAGACTAACACACCCTTTTTCTTTTTATCCACTATAGAGTATAGACTATAAGCCCCCCAAAGGAAAAATAATAATAATAATAATAAATGAATATATGTAATTTTGTGGAATTACATTTGAACAAATATGCTATTTACAGATCTTGGACTCTCCTAGTTAATAGCAGTAAGAGGAAGTCTGGAGTCTCTAACTGATTGCGCTGCTTCGTACGCCCCAATTTGTTTAACATCTCCATTTGCTTGTTTTGGAGATCTTGCATCCCAAAATGACTTCAATAGTTCGTCAAACGATGGGGTTCTTAGTTCTTCTATGCATGAAACGCTTGGCAAATTGAAAGGTCTCTTTCTTGGTGTTGAACAAGATGGTTCGTCCACCTGTTACCTCACAGGGTGATTAAAATAACATTTAGAATTAGCACGCAGTAACATTTTTTATACTGGTGTCAAAGAGTGTTTGGGGCTTTCTACATTCTAATATACAAAAATGTGCATGGCAAGTTCAACCCTCTTACCGTGTATTCATTGAGCAGACATTTGCCTGCATTTTCGGTGATCTCAACAATTCTGTGGTAATGACCACCCTTCAGTTCTCTTAGATCTCCACAGCAAGGGACGATCATAGAGTTCAGGTTCTCACAAGCTTCATGATCAAGCTGCAACGAATCTGCAAGTGCGGTTTTAACTTATCAGTCGACATTTACATATTGATCTATAAAGAGAATAAATCAAGGAAACTCAGGTATGACACTAAATACTGACGATCGATCGATAAGTTAATATCCTTGTTAGCTGTTCCTGCATCTTCAAGTGTTGTTGATACTGCACTTGAGAATTGAGTTCGTAGGCCATGATTAGCTTCCATTCCTCGCCTAGCCAGAAAGCAATGGGAGAGTAAAATATGAAACGTTAACGTTATATATATAATATACATTATTGTATTTTGGAATGGATAGAGAAATCAAAGCCTACCTAATTATAGTTTCCACTGAATCACCATTTTTCTTCTCCAAACTAACCAAGGATTCTTGAGCTTTTCTCCATTGTTGCGAACCTACTTTGGCCTTGTTGAGGCTGCAGTTGTATGTTCAGCGTCAGACACAGTAAACAGAAGATAATATGATTCAGAAAAGTTTTGCATTTTTTATATACCAGGTTTGAAGAACCTCTACAAGATGTTCCTTTCCAGATTCTACAGCAGAAGTATTCTCTTGGTAGTTTGATTCTGATTTTTCCATGTGAACTCTCCATTCTGCCTTGACAGATGAAGTGGAATCCTGCATGGTTAGTGTTTCTTGCCGCAGCTGACTGGTTTTACTGTTTGCACTATTGCGAAGATCATTAACTGCCATTTGAACCTATTAAAAATAAGAACAGGGATGTTATGTTCAGTTGTTGGTGGTAGACTCTATAGCCAATCTTGAAAATTCACATGTTCAGAAGCAAAAGCTACCAGTTTTTTCTTTCTAGCATTTGAGGTTGCAAGCATTTCTGCCACTTTCTCCAATAGTTGTTTTTCCTCGTAAGCTGCGCACTCCTACATTCAGTTCAGAATGAGAACAATGGAAGTTAAAAAATGAGACAAATTTGTGGTTTCTTCTTAAAAAGAATATCAAATCATGATTTGTGTAACTCTGAGAAAATGCAAAGGTCACCTCAAACTTCTTTTCAAGTTCACACAATTTTTTATCGTTGTCAACTTGTGCCTCTTCCACTATTTGGGTCAGACTGGATGCATGCTTGTCTAAGGTTTCAAAGAAGTTCACCGTTATTTTAGACACTGCACGATTAGTCTCAACGGCTCTAGCATGTGCCTACATGTAACAGCAGAAAATTCAGCATCTGCAAAAGTTGGAATCTCTAACTCAAAAGTGTGACAACCCAAAAATCACATACCTCACGTTGTTGATGAGCATATGCAGTTAAATTGGCCTCTTGCTTGTGGAGACTACTTTGAAGATCGTTTAGTAGTGAATCAGCTTCTAAGGCAATTCCTTTAAAAAGCTGCAGCACAGAAATTAAGTTAAACATAGCAATAAAATCTGACTCTAGGTAGAATAAACTTTAATGGGTGATAATAAAGCGCCTACATCCTCCAAGGCAGAAGAATGCTTTGCTACTTCAGATTTCAATTCTTCATAAGTTAACTGGTTATTCCCTTTAAGCTCCTCGGCCATCTCATCCAAAGCTTTAATGCCGGTACCGTACATGTTTTTCACCTTTGCTACCCTTGTTCTAAGGTCTTCGGTAGCCTTCAAAAGCATACCAAAATGAAGTTAGTAAATCCGAATAATTCTATTTTTCTATAAAATATGTTTGTTTACACTTTAAACCCACAGTTGCCTTTGTTGATACAAAAGACTGCATATCTTCCTCCATATCCTTCAGTTGTTTCTCTTGATGCATTACAGATGCTGAAACGGTCTTGTGCAAAACCTCAAGCTGTTGAGCTAACTGAGACTGGAATTTTTGGATAAGTATCCTATTTCCTTCTTCAATTTTATCCTTCCGCTCTAAGGTTCGAAAAGGAAATTTTTGGGTAAATATATCCCTCATGTCAGCGGTGTGTACTTTATTAAATTCACGCCAACAAATTTTTTTTTTTTTTTTAAAAAAAAAAAGCAAAGAAACTATAGAGAAATATACTAACCAATTTTGGCAAATAGGTTTGTCACATCTGATGCAGCATTCTCAAGCTCGTCTCGTAGGTCAATTGCACGTTCCACAAGTGCTTTCTCTGAAAATATAAGAAAATAATTGATAGAAGCTTAAAAAATTATATAAAAAATAAAATAAAATATCTAAACGTTTACAATCGTAAAATACTTAAGAGGGGATTTGATATCAGATATTCACTAACCAGATTTTAAGAGATTTGATATCAGATATTCCTTTTCCTTAATTTTTGCATTTGCTTGTTTGTGCCTTTCCTCAAGATCAAACAAGGACTGCTGAGTTTCGTCTAGACTTTTCTGATAATATAGACACCAGAAGTAAGTTTAATTTATGAACATATATTAGCAAATCAACACAAAAGAATGGAGGAGTTATGCATGACCGAATTTACCTCAGTTCTTTCAAGTTTGTCACTTAACTCAGCAGTCAGAAGTTGCTGACAATGGTAGAGTTCTTGAAGCTCCACTAGTTGCTAATCATAAATCAGGGCACATCGTTATTTTAATTGCTAAATAATCAGTAGCTTTAAATGGAATAATCAATGACGGAATATACACCTTATCTTTGGACTCTGCCTCTTGTTCCATGCGCTCTATCTTTTCAGCCATGGCCTATGGAACAATAGATTCAGGATATTAGCAATGCTTCCAAAATGATCACAGTATTTCCAATTCAAATTGACATTAGAACACTCAAAGAAAGAAACCTTCTTCTCTGCTTCTTCGTGAAGATAACGATCACGGGGTATATAGATTCCATTCTTCTCTCTTGCAGCATAGACCTCTGCATAACATAAATAAAAAAATCTGTCAAAGGGAAGAAATATCGAGGGAGATAAGTTTAACAATCTGGAAAGTGTAAACATTAAACAACCTTGCTTCAGTCTGTCAATTTCGGAATACAAATCCTTGATCATTGCAGATTTCATCATTTTCTGGTTAACCTGAAAAAATAATCAACTCCAAATAGTTAGTACTGTTGACAACATCAACTGATTCGTTAAAAGATCAAAATGTTAACTGGAAAGGAGGAGCAACTAAAAAAGTCACCTCTGGTTTGTTCTTTATATTCTTGGCACGATGTGCATAATCCAAGGTACTAAGGGTTTCTTCGAGACAGTGAATGGAAGGTGATATTGTGGCAATAATGCATGTCTTGGTTTTACCACCCAAGGAATCCCTCAACAATCTGGTTAATTTGCTATCCCTGATATAATAAAAGAAAGAAATCTTAATAACAAAAACTGTGGCCTAATATAAATGTAACTAGAATAATATGAATGGCAATCGACTATTATCAGTTGCAGCTGCTCATACCTGTATGGAACGTGACCTGAGTGCTCAACGAGGGCATTAATCACTCGACCCAGTGTAAGTAAGCTTTTATTTATCTCCCCAGCCTCCCTTGCTCTACCCTGCAAGTATTGTTTTTCTTAGTGGAAGTTCAAAAGCTGTGAAATTTTGTTCTGTTCAGACACTCAACACAACAAGGTAGAGTCAATGCAGCAGATTAACACAATTTCTAGAACACCAACAAAACTAATAATTAATGACAAAACTTTGCGAAAACAAATAAGATATCATATAGTCACATGTTCCAACCCAAATCAGGCATAATCATATAATACCTCTCTTGCACCAGAACGAGATATATTCTCGGAGCCTGCAAGGTCCACAAGATTTAGCTTTCCACATTTGATCATTTCTTCACCCTCCGGAGTACACTCCTTAATATGAATTGTGATTGAAAAGATGGAATGAGAACGGCTACTTTGTTTGTTAAGAAGAGTCTCAGCAGTACGCCTTTTTGCTGAACCTTTTTCCAATATCTTGTAAATTTCATTTGCAGTGCAAACAATCTCTTCCTCTAATCCTCTAACAAAAACACCCCCTTTCCCATCCTCCATTAGAGCGATAGGTTTCTTAGACTTATCATCTACAAATTTTACAGTCTCCTCAGGGGCCAAAAGATCCGTTATTTCCTCATTGTAAAGCTCTAAAAACGTTACTTTCATGTTGTACTCCGCATTCTGAGCCTCCAATATGTCAAAAATCTGTTTCACAGCTCTGGGGATGACACCAGCATCACTCGGAAATTCGCCATTCTACGTAATGAAGAGCATATAGGGAGAAATGAATTTCAATACAAAGCAATCGAGGAGACATAAGAAAACAGTTAAAACAGGCGAATATTGAATAACCTTCTTTCTAGCGCCACCTTCCATTGTGTATGTCTTCCCCGTTCCCGTTTGACCATATGCAAAAATTGTGCAGTTATAACCCTCAAGTACTTCATACACAATAGGAGACACTGCCTGGTCATACAGTTCCTTCTGCTGAGAAGCAGGACCAAACACCTACACTCCAAGTAAACCAAAATCAGAATAACTGCAATTACTGTTTAAAGTACAGAAAGAAAGGGAAACAAATGTCTAGAAGTTCTTTACTATCATGATCACGATTGATTGAGAGTGAGATAAGACATAAGTTATTTCTAAATCCAATTCATGAATGTTATTCTCTTCTAGAATTCTAAATTGAACCTCCACAAGTATTCTTATTCACTTTACTAGAAGCTTCTCACAAGATCACACATGAGCGAACACTCATTTATGAATGCAATTCATGGAGTTGAATAAATTGCAGGAAGGCACAAAACCTTGTCAAATGCGAAGGTTTTATCGATCTGCTTGTTAGCTATATTCTGAACAGCAGAAACTTCCCTTCTAGCTTCATTGCAGGAAATCACAACAGGCGTATTCACCCTCGTTTCATCTTCGTTCAACGGCCTGCAACAAAACAGAAGAAACAAGAATCACACAATAATTCAGAGTTGCAAAAAGAAGCTGAATCAGCTGAAGAACAGCGAGTGAGAGTGAGAGTGAATGTGAGAGTGACCTGCATCGAAGGAGAACCTGCACATTGACGCCTTTGTCCTTGTCATGCTTGTTATTGTAAGTGGTTGAATTGGAATCCGCAGATCGCAGATCTCGCACAGCCTTGTCGCTGGAGCGAGGCGTAGACGGCGATATCGAGACGAGTCCTCCTCCTTTTCTCTGCTGTCCGTCCATGATCGGCGATGGAAGAAGAGAATGAAGAAGAAGAATCGGAATTGAAAAGATGAAACGAGAAGGTTACAGTGAGAAGAGAACAAAAGAAAGGAAGAAAAGTGCCGGCCTTGAAATGGAATTTCACGTGAGAATTCAGAAATCAGAAATCTTCGAGTCAAAGACTCTCTAACACTATGTATGCAACACAATACAATACAATACAACCGATATTTCTTTAATAAATAAATAAAAAATAATTAAGTATATTATGTAGTTGTCTTGATAGAGAAACTGAGAGAGAAGAAGGGAGGGAGTGTCTTTTTTGGGGAGCTGGAAGAGAAAGGGTGCGTGTGAGTGTGAGCGATCCAATTTTTGGATACTGATAGAGAGACTTCAGATTAAATGAAATAAGTTAGAAATATAACAACCAAAATAGAAAGCCGTTACGGGGCGTTTCAAAATTAAGTGACCATGCCCATTCACGAGAAAAAAGGGCTCCGATAACGGCGTCCAAATGGCACCTTTCTACTTTCTCGTTTCATTCGACCGTTATAAACAACACAACCACAACCTTGCGTCTATATGTTAAAAAAATTGAAAACTTTTGAAACCCTGTCTTTCTCACTTCAGCTACTTTGTGTTTTTTTTTTTCTCTTTATATATATATTGAACTTATTGCTTGGTATTGTTGAAGCTAAATATATAGAATAGGATCTTCAGAAGAATAAACAAATAAAAAAGTATAAAGGTGAGAGAGTTCTTACTTCCTATCAATGAGGAAGAAAGGTGGTTTCAATCTCTCTTACACGGCTACGCCTATTTTTTAAAAGTAATTGTATCAAATACGTATAAAGTATTGATATTTTAAAAATACGACTGGGTACTCTTAAATACGTATCAAAAAAAAAAAAATTTTTGAATATCTTTTGGGTAAATACGATTAGGTATGTTTTGAATATGGCTAAATATATTTTTTTTTGTTATAATTAATTCAAAATTATGTTATTTTGAGTAATTTTTTTTATTTTTAAATTTTTTATTCTAAAACTATTTAAATATGACATTTAATATGATAAATTAATTATTTAAATATTTTATTTAAAAATAAAAATTTATTTTATTAGTTAAAAATTTATTTTGGATGATAATTTAGTTATTGGCTCCTTATTGACTCCTAACGTTGGTTCCGTAGCATTATTCTAGTTAAAATATATTATTTATTTCTTAAATTTTATAAAATTTACTTATATTTTATATATATACTTACGTATACGTATTCTAATTTTTTTTAAAATTTTCGTATTTCGTATCAGTATTCGTACTGGGTATACCGTATTCATATTTGTGCACCATGGGTTTTAATTAGCATGGAGAAGAACCCACTGAAAATTCTGTTGGTATAATTTAAACAAGATATTATGGTCCGGGTTATGTCTACCCTTTGACTTAGCTTCTTATTCTTTAGTTGGTGTTTTAAAGATGGAGTGATTTGCCTTTGATTTATGATTTTATGAGTGTTGATGATGGAATAATATATCATTCCCTATTTAAATATTTCCTGCTACCTAGGTTCTAGGCTTCTAGCTAATCACAATTTTTAGGTCCTTCAATTTTAATATTCAGATTTTATTATATGTTATTCCAAATTGCTGCAAATATTTTTGTGGATAGAGTTATTATAACTTTAAAAAAATAGCAATAGTCACCTTCTAGGTAACCCTATTTAGATCATGTTTGTTTGTGGATGCATGATAAAAGTAAGCAAAGTTGGTACCTGAATGAAACGGAAAATAATAAATAAAGTGATTTTTACGATTGATGAATATGATTTAGATATATAAAGAAAAAAAAAAAAGAAACAGGAGGAGTGTTGATAAGGAGAGAACTAGAAGTTTGGTGGTTCAGAAAAGAAAGGCAAGGTGGTATAAAGTACCCCACCTTGATAAAGATAAAGAGTAAGGCACATGCCACCAGCCACTTGGTTCTTATGATTCTTATTACGATTCCTTTTTCTTCATTTTTATCTTTCGTAATTCTCATGCCTCATTATATATAAACCTTATTCTAATTTTGATGCATGGCATCCGAATCCTATGATCATAACTAGGCTATATGTAAGTTAGTTTATTTGATATTTGATTGATTTGCTTTCTACATCTACTAATCTAACACCCTTTTGCTTTCTTTAGCACTCCATACCATATATTATGTTATGATGTTATTAATTACTAACCTCTCATTAGTGGAGGGATGACAATGTTATCTGGCATATTATTGAAATATTTTTCTATCTACCCAAATATTAATTTTTCCATGATATTTTACTTTAATTTGAAGGGAAAAAAAATAAAGAAAATTACAAAAAACTTTTTAAAGCAAGGAAATGAAATTTAAACTTGAAAGGAACTCTATTAAGATAAGGAATCTATGGGATTCTTGTTACTACCGCACAGCCAAAATTAAACAAAAGATATGAAATTTCCACTTCAAGTGCAACTTAGCAATTAAGTGCAAGTTACGGTTAGTTCCTTATACTGGGCTATAATTTATATATTTATATAATAAATATTATTATAATGATATAATCAAGAACGATATTGACACTATTATTCTGTTCTGTGGTGATATATGTTCGTGGGAATTTATATACATTGAAAATTTACTTCATCGATGTACAATTTGGTTGTGGCCGTGAGAAATTATTGAAAACTAACATTGAAGTAATCCATATCTGATACAGTATGGAAATGAGGAATTATATGTTGAACATATTGTAATATGAAAAAAGGAATAGAATCACCGACCGATCAGTGGATGACCCCTTAGAACGTGATCCAACCAAGCTAATTGGCAAAGTTACAGAAGAAATATAAATTTATGTGCATCTATCTTTGAATATTTTTACTTGGGACATACTCTATGTTGTCTGACATATACACATGATATGACTAGGTTCTCAATTTCTGATTCTTTCTTTCCAATTCAGAGATATGCTCTCTGCCCTCCACACATACGCCTCCAAATTACGCAAGGTTCTTCAACAAGGAAGTCAAACCCTAATACTCCCCACACTCACACTACAAGCCATAATGCTTTTATTTTATATGTGAAAAAACTATATGCCCTAATGGAGCTTATTAGTTTGGATCACTAAATAGTAAAGAATAAAAATGAATAGATTCTATATTTTTGGTATTAGAATATATTTTTTTTTCCTTGGACTTAAAAAACTTATTCTAGAATAGGTTAGCATTCAGGCTCCATTTTTTTTGGGTATTACATTCAGGCTCCATATTGACCCAAATCAATCTGGTTTTCAGGCCTTACACTGTTAAGCTTATAGCCCTTGCTGTAAATGTTTTTTCCATCGAACTTTTTGAGGCCCAGTAGCGAGCAAACACTATTAAATAAATAAATAAAAAAACCAAACCAAGTTAAATTGATTTAATGGTTTGATTAGCGATCCGCTTAAGTAAGTGTGGAATTCGAATCATATTTTATTCATGTATCAGTTTAATGGTCAGTGACAAACTCTTAAACAGAGTTTTGATTTGAGATAGATTAATTTTTGATCTACTAAATTGAGAGATATAGTAAGAAAAAATTAATAAATAAAAAACATACCAAGTCAAAAAATAAGGTTGGGGTTATATAAATTGAGATATAAGACAGACACCAAAAAAAAAAAAAATTGAGATATGAGACGCTTTGCCTTGCAAGACTTGAAAGCTCATAGCAAAGATTGGCGTCCTCTCTTAACCAATAACCAAGACTCCGTGCCCAATGAAATCATTAACTGCTGCTTTCTTTGACCCTTCTTCTACACTTTTTTCTTATACATTTTTTATGTTACAATATCTCAAAGGATATATGAGCATCTGCCAACAACCCATTATACATTTTTGTGTTATTTTCCCTTTTGAAATTCTTACATAACAAAATCAATCTAAGAATAATATCTAAACCACGTTTGAAAAGTATAACTAACATTATGGCTTGCGCATGAGGTGACTTGAGTGGTCATATTTTCCAATAATAATGCAAGATATCAAAATAATATTCGTTAGTTGACCATAAAACAAAATAATATTCAACACGGGATAACGTTGATTTAAGGTTGTGTTATCTGTGCAGATTATCAGAGAAAATGAATGGTTGCATTTCCTCTATTTAAGCATGTCTAACTTGTGTAGCATAGCATATTAACATCTTCTGAATCAAGCTTTTGTCTGATCTAAGCACAGATAATGGAACTTCCAAGCAGCATTTACAAGCTTTGCTTTGCAATCTTCATCCTAAACGCTTCATTGTTCTTCCTCACAGCAGAAGCAGCAGAATCACCAAACTTGTTCCGAGAATACATTGGAGCTGAGTTCAACAATGTCAAATTCTCAGATGTTCCTATTAACTCCAACGTTGACTTCCACTTCATACTCTCCTTTGCCATTGACTATGATACTTCATCATCCACTTCTCCCACCAATGGAAAATTCAACATCTTCTGGGACAATCAGAATCTTAGCCCTTCCCAAGTCTCTTCCATCAAATCCATGAACTCCAATGTCAAGGTAGCACTTAGTCTTGGTGGAGACAGTGTTAATGGCCAATCTGCTTACTTCAATCCATCTTCTGTTGATTCATGGGTTTCCAATGCAGTTTCTTCTCTCACAAGCATAATCAAAGAGTACAACTTAGACGGAATCGACATCGACTATGAGCACTTCAAATCAGACCCTGATACCTTTGCTGAATGCATTGGAAAGTTGATCAAAACTCTCAAGGACAATGGGGTAATCAAATTCGCTTCTATAGCTCCATTCGACGACAAAGATGTCCAGAGTCATTACATGACATTGTGGAAGAGTTATGGAAGCCTGATAGACTATGTGAACTTTCAATTCTATGCATATGACAAAGGAACCACGGTGGATGAGTTTATAGAGTATTTCAACACACAAAGCTCAAACTATGATGGTGGGAAGGTGTTGGTGAGTTTCATCAGCGATGGGAGTGGAGGCTTGTCACCAGATGGTGGATTCTTCACTGCATGTACAACTCTCAAGAGCCAGCAGAAACTCCATGGTATCTTTATTTGGTCTGCTGATGATTCTAAGGCCAATGGGTTCAAATATGAGAAGCAATCACAAGCACTTTTGGCTATTCCACATTAGATTTTATGTATTTATGTTATGTATGTGTTGACTATATTCTATATACTTTCTATGTATGTGTTTGTTTAGATGGTTTCAGAGTACTATTTAATAAATAAAATGGTATTTTTCTATATTTTCCTCACAAAATTGTTAAAACTTATTATGTGCACATTCATGGCCATTTGATAAAGAAAGCTTTCAGAATTGGTCCTTATTGGTTGGTGTTATAATAAGATTTTATCCTCTGTTGTGGCTTGGAAAGAAAACCATTGGAACTTTGGAAGCAACCATTGAACTGTATTGATCCAAGAGTAGTATTAGTACTACATATTCATAGGAACATATGTGACAGAATACAACATTGGTCTTATTTAAAAGTACATAATTTAGTATATGATATAGTAGAGTAGCTTCAGGTAGCAATTGATGATGCATCAGTAGTTATGTGTGGAATTTGGTTATAGTAATTATGGTAATGGATGGAGATACCAACACCTCTTCTTTTCTTGAGAATATCCATGCCTCCAAGAAAGAACACAATTGGAGAGAGAGTACCCCAGTCCTCATTCTCCGCACTGTACCCAGAAAACAGCTTCCTTCTCGGATAAAACTCTCCCACTAACTTGTTGTATTTCACCAACAACGTTTGTGGATCAAACACTGGAGATTCCTCATTTTGGAACTGGTAATCCACCCAATCAATCAGAATTGGACACGTCTTGTACAAGGGGAAGTAGAAGTCCTTGTTGAGACCAGAGGATGGTGAAATTGAAGCCACACTAATCACACCATCTTCCTTTAAGTTCTGTATAACCTGCCCAAATCACTAAAGGTTTACTATCATATCATATACTAATATCGTTTTAATACGGTGATCCAATATCTAACCAACAATTTTATTCATCATTATCGAATTAGTGTCACTATTTTAGATTATTTATTGTCTACTATTTCAGATGATCTGTTTCCTACTATTTCAAATCATTTCGGATGATCAGTCTTATCAATTTTTGCGCCAACTTTATATGATGTGTTTCTTTTTAGTGACTGATTGTTGAATGTTACTTATATTCTATTGGTTATCTGACCCTAAAATTTATACCTGGGTGATGCAGTTGACAAAAACATCTGGTGTGGCAGTTACATGGTCGTATAAGACATCAATGCCATCGATTTGGAGGTCAGAGTGATCGTTATGGATGATGTTGGTGATTGATTGAGTTGCATTGGTGATCCATGAGTTGTTGTCAAGAGGGCTGAAGGGGAATATGGTACCTTTGTTTCCTAAGCAAATGAAGACTTTGACATTGACATCAGGGTGGTCCTTCTTGAACTGAGAGATTGCTTCTGGAGTGACCTTTGATAGGTCCCAAGTGGGTCTGAAGACCCCATTGGTTGGGACACCATGATCATCATAGTCAGTGATGTAGGTCAGGGCAATTTGGTACTCCTTCAGGAACTTACTCGACACAAACACTTGTAAGAATGAGTCATCAAATGTGTATTGCCTGAAGATAGATAATGCCATTGAATTGCAATTTTGGGTAAGGCTTTATAATCTTAATGTGTGACCAAATTGGGAAAACCATGGTGGCTTTATATATAGTAGTTCTTAATTAGATTGGAATATATTAGATAGGGGAGTTTATGAATGTTTGAAATGCAAGGTAATGTATGGAGTTACCGTCAAATCAAATCAAGTTATTTCACCAACTTCCCTGATCCTAAGTGGAAATTTTTTTTGTATCTGCTCCTTCTCATTGGAGAGTTATGGATATGATCTTGGATTTTGTGAAGCTATGTGCTCACTTGAGATTGAAGGTCATAAAATATCTGAAAACTGTATAAACAGGTTTTATGTTATCATGTATGAATTCTTAAAGGAGTTAGTTAAGACAAACTCCACGTGACTAACAATATTACTTTAGAGTGATGTGACAGCAACATCAAGAAATTTTTTCCCCTTCTTTTGGGCCTTTTAACCATCAAAAAGTTCAAAAGCTCTCCAACTGAAAGAGCTAATCTACTTATTAGTTATGGGCCTATTTAGGTTGAAGTGATGTGCTGTTGCTGCCCCAATAAAGCCTTCTTTTGGGTCATTTGATAAAAAAAAACCAGAAGAGGTTACATTTTCAACTTGACTGAGAGCTACATTTGAGGCTAATAGTGATTAGTGAATGGGAATCTTAGTGCTGTAATGTTGTAATGACATTAGGCCTATCCAACCCATCCTTCTAACAGAAAAATAAATAAATAAATAAATGTAGAAGTAAGTTAAATTTCTGCTAAAATATTAAATCTCTTTTCAGTACATTGGGAACTATAAATAATAAATGTATACATTGGGAACTAAATTACTTAGATAGGTCAGTAGTTTTACCCTTGAACAATAATATATGAGTCCCATAATAATAATAATAAAAATAAAATATACTGTCCACAGTCAAGAGTCAAGACATAAAAGTTGGTTTTGAAACGGAGATTAATAATCCGTATATTCACCCTGAAACTCACAGCATATATAGTAAGTCATCAAAGTGAGGAACAACACTGAAGTGTATATTGCGAAATGCAAGTGATCTAGAATGTGTCCTATCTATCTCTATCTTCTAATTCTTACAATTATTGAATTCATGAACCTTCTTCTTACAACTAAGACCATATATGGCTCCCCTAGATAGGTAAAATTTTGGTACATACAATTATTGAATTCATGAACCTTCTTCTTACAACTAAATATGAGATTTTTTTTCTTTACAATACCAAATCAAAGTGACAGCTCACAGCTCCAATAAGATGGTAGATACAAGATAGATGTATGCAGCCAAAATATGCTTATTATTATTAAATAATTTCCAACCATATTACCTGCCTCTCAAGTCTTTTTGACCCACAATGGTTCCTTATGATTGGTTTATTGAAGCCTAACTATGACAAGTACTTAATATGATTGTGTTGACCTTGGCACATCATTCATACATATGTCTTCAACGCCATAATAATCCCTAATAATTAAGGACAGAAAAATCATTATTCTTCCCACTTTTATATCTACTTTCTACTTTTAATTAATAATCTTCTATCTCAATTCGAAACTAAAATTAAGAGCACATATTATCAGAGAGAAGAAAACTTCTACCTATATAGAGTATGAAAGAACGACACACAGCCTAGGCTATAGAAACACATTTTTCATTAGCCAATAATAAGCCTATTCACTTGGCCTGGAAGGTTCGTCAAGTCCTCTCACATATACCATTTTCATTACTGCACATTTTATTTCTTTGCAACATAAATGATAAGGATTTGTTAAATGTCAACGTTTTCCACCAATTTGTATAGAGTTTGGGATATATATGGAGACTTAGGGATAGAAAATGACCTTACCCCCTCCCCATTATATATATTGATAGAATGGCACTTGTTAAGAGTTGTAATTGAAATTGGTCAACGGTTGAAGGCCTTGTGATGTCTAATTTGAAATGACACATCCAAGTATATATACATTGAAACAAGAAGGGATATATATACTAGGGAATCATGTATTCCTGTAATTTTAGCCGTTAATCGATTATAGTTATAAAATATATATAAAATTAAAATCAATGTGCTAAAAATACAAAAATACTCGAGTTATCGATTATGCTCTAAACGCTTCCTATATATATTATAGCCCTACACTATATGATTAGTTTGTGAATTTGTGATACAAGACTAGTGTACATATGTCAAGGCAGAAAGTGATAATACCTGCAGAGATTATTATTATCATATGGTTGATGGAACTACTCCACATCCATATCCTTATCCAATATTTTCCCATCACAGATACGTTTAACACTTTAACCTAAATTATATATCCTATATTTTGTAATGATTTTTAATATTTATAAAACATTTTTGTTCACATATATAATAACTTAAAGATAGATGATATATCATTGTGCATTCACATCTCAATAAAATTAGTTGAAAACTTTTTATTTGACACTCGTGATGAGTTGACTCAAACTTGTTATTTGTGAATTCGCTAGTATAATTGATTCTAGTATAATTTACAGCACTGAATCTAGGTAGGTCAAGATGGAATGAGTGACAGCAGTGGAAAGAACTGTTGAAAATATGGGATGGGGGGTACAAATTGTTTGGTTGTCTTGTATCCATTGGAAAAGAGTTCATCTTTTCATGTATCCAGTAAGCACAAACCCCACCCAACTCAATTTCCACATGGAAACCAACTCCATTTCATTATTACTATGTATTTCATAATTCATATATAGATAGCTTCTTAGCCTACTAAAACTTTGTTCTTGCGCAGGCCGGTGCTACCTATATATACCTAGCTACCTATATCATTATTTCTTCTCTTCTTTAATTCACCGTTTAATTAACACCATTTTAAATATACATGACTTATTCGATATAGATGTACATATCTTTATTTTAATTTTTATAAATATAAATAGTAAAATTTGTCTTATAAAAAAGTTATATTTATATCCACTTACATTTATATACTAAATTTATGAAATAAATTAGATTCAAATATGTCCTACTGCTACTTGTTTATTTTGATTTTGTTAGACACAAACATCAAATCGACCTTTTGATCGATGTAACAGTGCTGAAAAGTCAACCGATATCAATATTTTCAATTGATAGCACATGTTAGTTACACTCTCTAGTTCCTTCTGGAATAATGGTTTAGTGTAAGTCTGTGTCTTGTTAAACAAACCAAAATAGTAAAAATACATTCTTTTTATTATTGTATGCTATCAATTATATGCAATGATGGAGCTTCCACCACTAACTAGATTATATATCCTTGCTTATCTTATCACATTTTTTAAAAAAAATAATATGAAGTTGCATGAAAAGAAACTGCAGAGCTCCATCAAAATAAGTACAAACAAAAGACATAATGTAGATTTAATAGAGAACGGTAGAATCTCTGATTTTGAACTAAGTACAATGGTGAGGGTCAGCTACTTGAGTTGATTAGGGTTGACTTAGCTCAAAATGCTAAACTTGTTGGTAACTTGGTATAGCTAAAAGAAAATGTATAAGGTAGCTGCAAAATTTATTTATGGCAGGGTTTATTTATTAATCTGCTCTACCAAAACAAAACCACATTTATGTATTTTAGCAGCATATACATAATTCATGACTCTATGATATTATATGAATGAAAGGAAGACCTATGAAAAAGATTATGCAGTACGTACTGTGGGGACTATTTTGACAAAGATGTATCAAGGTTAATGCTTAATAGATTCTCCCTTAGATTGAGCCATTTCAATTCCAATTCTGCTTCTCAATTGGATCATTAATTATTTTCGGTAACAATTCGTGGATGGCACTGTTGTATCTTGTATGTATATATTTGAAAGTCTTGGTGACAATTGATTTTGACCACTCTGTTTTTCTTCAACGTGGTAATCACATTTTGCATTTTTATGAACATGATGATTCTTTTGGACCTACTTTGATATTGATGATGCTTACTTGAGCTCATCAAAATAAGCATGTCTCTTGTTCTTATTCGCATATTAATTAATACAACAGAATTCTCTTATAAACCACCCTTATTGCAATTGATTTACCTATCCCATGTTGCAAACTTTTGGTCTAACATTGCACAAGAAGTAAATATTTTATTTGATTTCATAGCAAGTGATACGAGTAGGTAAGTTACAGAAAGTCAAGAGGGATGATTCTAGACATTCTTGCTTTCTCCTTCCGACAATAACATGCAACAACACCATTTGTCTGTAATTAAAGCTGCAAGCCCCAGCAGGATATTTATGGAGCAATGTATAATCTAATGATAAAAACTTTAGTTTGGTGTATGTTGTCTTAAAAGTCGTAAAAAATCCTAATTCTAAATCTTCCCTAACACATACACCCACCCTAATATATAATAATTATCTAGGGACATGCATGTATGTATGTATGTATGTCCATAGGAGCGTCACATGGGAGGGATGTAGAAAATTACAGTAACTGAGAAAGTGGATGCATCATGCATGGTAGGGTCAGAAGAAGAGACGATGCAATGCAAGTTGGGTACGATTAGATTCCATGACCTTTGATATTAGAAGCAATATATATTAATAAATAAAAGGAGCATGCAGCAGTAAACAATAGTGGCAGTACTACAAACTTTGCTGTTCCTACCCATCTGACCAATTACAGATTCTCAGCATATATATAGTGGCCTGCCAACACTCTCTCTTCACATTGTTTTCTACATAATTAATGAAATTAATTACACATACAAGAAACTATATGCTTTTTCAGACATTTAAAGCATTTAATCCACTTGAATGCAACCCTAACACATGATAATACTGTTTCTCTACCAATCTTCTCTTGTTGAATAAACAAGATGGAAATGGAAGATTGTAGACCAGCTGCTAGAGTCTAGAGATGTGTTAGTAATTTAGAGTAGACCGTACAATGGTGAAAAGTGTGTCATGTGTGAGCTTAAGTAGGTACTGCAGTTTGAACTAGACATTTAAATGAGTGAGAGTGGTTTCTGATGGTGGTTATAAGAATAATTTTATTTTTCACATTAATATCAAACACTCATCTATAATCTACATTAAAATATAAAATATATACTAAAAATAAATTATATTATACATATATTTTATATTTTAATATATATTATATATAAATTTCTATTTTTACTGAATGATTTTAGTGCATACTTAATATAATATTATTATAAAAGAGGTTGTATCTGAAGTGCAGATGGCACCAAAGCAAGCACTGTTGTGTAAAAAGTAACTACTTTATTTTACCAGCTAAATGGAGACACACAGGACTATTTGTCTCTTCTCAAAGTCGAAGAATCTCATAAATAAATGCGTTTCCATATGCGTGAAATGCCATCACATATTAACACTCCTAACAATAAAAGCCAACCCAAATTTAGATTCTCTTAACAATTATGTCCAGTAACATGGATGCATTAACTTAAGGTAACTTGTCTTTTATTCAGCAGCTGAATTAAATTAACACAATGATAAATTTACGAGATCAATTCGATTATTTAGGAAGATAAGAATAGAGTTTGCTTGTTTTAAAAATCGTTTATTTATTTATGCAGGATTTGAGAGATTAGTCATTGAATTTTTATCAATTCAGTAAATATTTTAGTACATACACAAAAAATTAGTCATTCGAAAAATTAGTTATTGAACTTTTATCAATCCAATAAATATCTTAGTACATACACAAAAAATTAATCATCGTATAAAATATGTATTAAAATTTAGAAGATATATTAAAAATAACTTGAATAATAAATGTATTTATATAAATACATAATAATTGATTTGATCATTAATTTTTAGTATATAAATCTTATTTTTGTAAAACAAAACAAGATGATTACTTTGGAGAAGAGGGAGTTAATCGCAAAAAAAAAAAAAAAAAATAGTTTCCATAAATTGTAAAAAGAGAATATTATTTATAGACTAATTACTTTTGATACTCATACAAAAATATAATTGTTAATAATTAATTATGTATATTAATAATTATATAATAAAATGAAAATACAGACGATCTTGCTATTAATTAGTTATGTATTTAAATGATTTTTTTATGAAGGCAATTCTATTAAACTAAATATTATGTAATCAATAAAAATTTAGTCAACAATTTAAATTAAATGTTTTTTTTTAGATTTTGAATGTTTTATTTTTAAAAAAAATATCTATAAAATTATATTTATATTTAATTTTTAAAAATTTTTAATTATGTAATATAAAATGTTCTATTTTTATCGGACATTCTCTTTTAGGTGAATTTATTGACTTACCTATCAAAAAATTATTATTAGTTATCCATACACTAATTGGACTGCTGATATTCATAGTTTCATACTACTAGAACAATTCTACTGCTACACCATTTTGCGAGAATACTAATATGTTGGCAATGCAATGGTGTCGTTGCAACTCGTGATTAAGTATGTGTGAGTTGAATGTTGAGAGGTCAACGCTTTCTCAGCCACTACGAAGAAGATGATGTCATGTTCCACGTCATTCACATTTTACAGTCTTATATAAATGAGATTCCATTGTGTATTAAACCATTCTCACTTCTAAATTCTCAGTTGCTACATACATCCTTCTCACCGCCATGTATGCACACTCCAACTGCACCGAATCCGCACGCACCACCTCATCACCTCTTCTCTCGCCAATAATGCACCATTTCCCAGAGGAACTGGCCCTCACGGAGTTGGAATCGCTTCTAATCAACTGCCACAACAACCCGGAGATAATAAGCTTGAACAACAAGAGTAGCAGTAGCAGTAGTTACAGCGAGCAATCAGGGTTGGCGATGCAGAGGAGCCTTAGCAGTCACTCTCTCCATAATAACAATCCCTTCTCCGGTCTCTTGGCTGACTTGTTCCACAACGATGGTCCTCTTCGGAGAGTTTGCAGCACCGGTGATCTCCACGTATGTTATGCATACATACGCTTTTTAATTATCACATTTAAATAAATAAGAGAAATGCTAATAATCATCAATTTTAATTTATCTTAGTTATCACTTTTAACCATCAATTCTCTACACTTTGATTTGTAGTTTAACATCATATTTTAATCACCTCTTATCAATATTGATGGCTAAATGATAGCTGAAATAAATTAAAAATGAAGGTTATGTATCATTTTTCAATAAATAATAATCTTCTCCTTGGCATGCAACGTTTGTTTTTGTATACAGGGGAGTCATGGAGGGATGATGATGCATAATAATAATGAATCAGAAAGTCCATTGTCAAGTGAAAGCAGCATGATCATAGAAGGAATGAGTAGAGCTTCTAGGTATAGCCCTGAGGAGAAGAAACTCAGAATTCAGAGGTATAGAACAAAACGGAACCAGAGAAACTTCAACAAGAAAATTAAGGTATCTACCTATTCTTCTCTTCTTTTTATTTTCTTCAATTTTACCGCCTTTTTTATGTTTTTTAACTTTTCTATACACTGAAATATATGTATGTTCATCAAATTGTCCTTTTTGCATTGCTGTCTTGCTGAGACTTAAATAAAACCAAATTATAAATGAACTGCTACCTATAGCTAGCTAGTAGCTTCCACTAAAATCATGTACATCTAAGCCTCAAGGTTCAAGCTACAGTTGTGGATTGTGGAATGCAGTGAAATGGAGTGTTCATGTGGCATTTCCATATTCTGCCCCTGTTGGCTGACCGTACAAAATATTTAACATAAGTGTGATTTAATTTCAAGTGTATTTTAATATATGGCAACACATGATATGATGTGGATCTTTTGAACTATGAAATAAACTTGTCTTGCACTGAATGGAACTATTCAAAATTTAAATTATAGTGTACTACTGTATGGTCCACCACTATACGCATAATATTTGGTTGTGGTGCAATTATTGATAAATGAGGGAGATAATAACTTGTTTTCTTCTTGAAATCATCAGTATGTTTGCAGGAAGACTTTAGCAGACAGCAGGCCGCGCATTAGAGGACGATTCGCGAGGAACGACGAAATTGACAAGAATAATTATCCTTCATCAGTTCATCAATGGAGTCACATTGGTGCTGGAGCAGAGGAAGACGAAGAGGATCAAAATTGGGTCAGTATATTTGATTCACTAGTGGCTGCAAATACGGATCAAGAGTCCCACAACAGTTCTTCATTCGGTTTATTGTATTAATTAGAAGTATTTAGAATAATAAGTGTTGCTGCATGCTTAGCTTCATGATGATTTCTAGTTTGATTTGATTTCCATGTTTAGTTTTGTGGTAGCTAGTGCACTTTAGCATAGATTAAAGTAGTAATGTAAATATACTTATTACTTATTGCAGCCATGTGCATGTTGACTTTAATTGAGGGTGAAGTTTTTTATTGCCCTAGCTTATACCTTTTATCATAGTTTCATAGTATAGCAAAGTATTATTGGATCACAACTTTGGCAAGTATACAACTCAGGGTTAAAACTTAAAAGTTAAAACTCAAGTCTATATTATGTATTTTTAGTATGATGAACTTTTTTGTTGGTGCAATTAGAAAATAATGAGAAGAGAAAATAGACAGTGACCATCACCCAATAAAGTGAAGTGGTGAAGGAACGAAAGAGTGGCTAGCTATATATGTCAACTTCTTTCAATTATGATGGTTGAACTGCAACTGAGAGAATTGAGAATGCTAATACTCTGAAAATGACTTAAGGGAAAAAGAGTCCTTAGAGGGATTTTGGATAGTGCGCTTTCGGTAAGGTAGTCAAGCCAGCCACAAGTCAAAAACCATGTTTTCGACTACAATTTTATTACGGTATCCTCCCAACAATTAAATGATAAATTATCTATGGTATTCTTCAATGATGTGATGACCATTACAGTTTTGTTTTTACAATAAAATGTACTAATTTTCTAAGCATGTGTGGTAGAATCCAAAGCCCATTTTTATATTGCCTACTACTTCTTCTAAGTAAATGATTGATTATTTAAACTCGCACTCGTATACCCTTTTTGTGCTTTTCACTAATGATTACTTATAGGTCATAGGAATCAAACAACATGAACAAATGGTGAAATGGAGGGATTATACATTACATGATAAAATATAACATATATAATATTGTCCAAGTATGATGAGGTTTTGAATTCATGTTGCTCTCTCAAGTTAAAGCCTATAGATTCTAAGATAACTTGAGAAGGTGGGGGGGAGGACGGCCCTATCCATCTTTTGTCGGCCGGCGGTGTGTCAGCCACTAGCTTTGTGGGCTGATTTTTATATGTAATTAACAAAGATTAGATTATGTAAAGTGACATCTAATCTTGCTCTTTTATTTGTTCCACGAGTTTTCTTATGTTGCGTTGATTGTGTTATTTACTTATTTTCACACTACCATATTTACAAATCCTAATGAATGCCTATTATAATGTGCTACGAGCTATGAATAAAACTAGGCACCTACAAGCTAAGGTTGGGCCAAAAAAGGTTTTTTAAACTATGATGATGATGAGTGGAGTTGATTAAGAAAAAAGATGATCATGTGGGGGGGCCGCTTCCAAAACCAAAACTAGTATGACACCGTTAAGTACCAATATCACCTATGGAAAAAGCATCAAAGTGATAATGTCATAATATTATAAAAGATAATAACAGCACATGCAGAGCAATAACCCCTCTCTGGGGCCAATCCCTACTACTGCTGCAAGGAACTACGAAGCTAAGGCCTAAGACAGAGCAGTGCTCCGAAGAATAATGTAATTTCCACGTGGTTTTAGTAAATATCGAATTTACACTAATATAATAATACGATTATTATTAATTAAATATATATCATCACTCTCTCCCAATACACCGGTTACACTTTTAACTTTCAAATGAAAAGAAGTATAGAACTTAGTCACTATACATAGTTTGTTCAAAAGATAAACATGCACAAAGATTTATTTTCTAGTTTCAACCGCCTCCACCATTTTAGATAATAAAATTATAATTAGTTATTTTAAACCAAAAATATAATGTACAAAATAAAATCAACCACTAATATTAAATATGTAGTAGTACATATATTTAAATTATTTTCAATATATACTTTATATTTCAATTTTAATCGGTAGCAGATGTGCTGATTTATTTTACCGGAAGATGAATTACAAGAAACAAGTCCATCCATTAATAAGCAGCTATGTTAGTATTGTGGAATATTTAAATCTGCGTGATCTAGAAACACCATGATATCCAATGTAGTATTATCTACACAAGGCTATGTTCAAGATAAATTCAATACAGAATAAAAAATAAAGTTAAAGTAAACATATATAGCGATTGAAACTACTCCTGGACGTATTTTCTATAAAATTTCGGCTGTGTATACATGACAGGGCTTGGATCTCAGT
>JASCZI010181361.1:15066-39439 GCA_036250425.1 Stylosanthes scabra | reverse complement strand
CATAACTAAAACACCATCTATCATTAAGTGGTATTCCAAAATTCATATAACAATAAAGAATTAGCTCACATCTATACCAAGTAACCAAAAATATTCCACCCATGAGTTGGGGGGATTATTCTGGCTTAGTTTTGGTCTTCTGTTTTTTACCTTTCCTCTTAAAAAGCATTCGATTAAATAATGGTTTGAAAGGGAACAAAACTGGCGCAGGAGGTCTCCTCCGCTTCACTCTCGATCGACCTACAGAAAACAGAAATTTGCTAAGTTGTGTTTACATATTATCATGAAACTTATAATAGGAACATGCAAAAAGATTATCAATTGCATTTCAACATATATGGGGGAAGCTAGGAATTATAATACAATTAGAACAATGACGTGAAATCAAACACATTGATCCACTTCTGGTGGGAAGCGCTAATACCAAACAAATATGTAAACTTCTGTAATTGAACGAGAGATAAATAACAGCGCTTGCAATATAAAAGTAAAGATGAATGTCATCAGATGGAGTACCTGACTCAACCGGGGAAACTTGATCAGATTCAGTGCTCACTCTACCAAGTTTTTGATCTTCCGTCGTCAAATCTCGCAATATATGGGTTAGAACTGCAGAACCATCCTCTTCAATTTCCATCTGATCAAGTTCAACTACTTCAGTTTCAAGTTTACCAGGTTTTTCAGCCAGCATTAAATTTTTGGAAATAGATCTGTCTGTCTTTAAGACTGTATGCTGTGCAATTTCTAAATTCTCACTTTCAGGAGCTTCTTGCATCTCTGTAATTTCAGCATTTAAATTAAGATCAGATATTTTCTCACTGTAATGTTCATCATCAGGTTTGGAATCTTGCAGATATTTCTGCGGTTTGTTCTGATGACTTTGTATCACAGTATCCAAAGCATTGCTGAAGGTGCCCAAGTTTGATTGTGAATCATGTGCTTTTGCTTCAAGGGTAGTGTGATCAACATCCAAAACAGTAGAATTTTTTTCTAAATCCATGGCACTGATTGGAAGGTCCATCTCCTTATTAGAATTGAATGCTTCAGTGGGTATACTTTTTATATTTTTCTCACACAGTTTGTTGCAGCTCAAAAGGACATGATTTGATCCAAGTGATTGACTACACCTATTAGGGCAAGGCTCTTTTGTTGATATTGTTGCTACCGTTGTTGTCATTGTCGTCATCACTCCCTGATCTGCTTCCATAGAATCAGATATTGAGCTTTCATCTTGCCTATGGGGCCGCTCAGTTGAGTTAAGTACAGGTGTTGACTGAGTCATCTTTTCATCAATTGGGACGACAGGGGAAGCATTACTTGCAGGTAACAAATCCTTTGTTTGAAAACCATGAGATGGCATGTTGTCAACCATTGAATCAATTTCTGATGCTTTAGAGGATAATGATGAAAAACACTTTGCCCAATCATTCAACGTGATGTCACCTTCACTGGAGAGAGGATCCCATTTTAGTAATTCTTCCTGCTGATCGTCGTCAAAATTAGATACTGTATTCGATGACGATGGTTGCACTTTTATTGCATTTTTGTAAAACTGTCTTTTCCTTAAAGCTTTTACCAAAAGATTCCTGCAAAACAATCGAAAGGAAATTCAAGATGGCTCAAATGTTGGTCATGAAAAAACAAAGGCATTACTAAAGTACTAGTGCAAATTTTCATACCTACAGTTTTTAGAAATAGCATCTCTAGCTCGCTCCTTGGAGAGTCCCAATAATGACAATAAGTTCGCAACATCACAAGGTCCTCTAAGAGCATTCACCGAAGGAACAGCACTTGAAAGGATAACGCTTCTCCCCTGAGTCCACTCCATCAAACGCTACACGTTTAATCAGTATGTTAGTTTGCATGTGTCCTAATGTCAGTGTAAAAAAGAAGTACCTAAAGCAAACTACTAAGGTCAACAGTAAAACTGCATCCTAGAAACAAATTCAATTCAAAACACAAATCAGATATAGTATCAACCCTCAAAAAGCAAAACCAGCAGCATGAAGCTCGAATACTGACGCCACAGAGTTGATTAAGAATCATCTAGTGATATCACATCATGACAAGTAAATAATCAAGTTGCAAAAATCATCCAGTACACTAGGCCACTCACTCCTCAAAAAGAATCATTCAGGAAATTAGACATTACCTTAGCACCGTAGATCCAAGAACTCCTTATTTCAGCATCAGTTAAAAGACCAGAGTAACTGACTTCAAAGCAAATTCCTCTCTGTATATAAATAACAATAAATCACGTATCAATTAACTCAACTCTCTTAAAACTTAGAAAGGATTCATGCATCGCATTAATCCTTTTGCTCATTGAAGTACCAATTAAAAGTAGAAAAGATAGCAAAGCAAACCTCAGCAGCAACTTTAACCAGGTTCTCCTTCATTTTAAACGGCAAGTTCTTGGAAAAATCAATCGTAATGATATCTGCCTGCAATCACTTCAGCATTCAAAACTTAATCACTTAAACCCTATAAACACAATTGAACTCGTATTTACAATAAACAGTTATAAGAAAACTCCTAGTCTAACTAACTGTAATAGTAACGAACTAACCTCCGATGTCTTGCAAGCAATATCGAATGTGGCCTGATTGGAGGGCTGAATGGCAACGAGATCGTAGGTCTTGAGGATAGGGTTATGGCAGGAGACGGCCTTGGCATGTGAGCGGGTGTCGACCAGGACGGTGACGCGCGTGTACTGACGGAAGGGAGTGGAGAGGGGGATACGGAGGAGGTCGCGGTGGAGCTTGGCGGAGAGGGAGAGAGAGGGGAGGATGTTGAGGAGAGAGGAGATGGAGAGAGGTTTGATGGAGCAACGCTGTTTATCAGAGATGACGCCACTGATGGTGCGGTTGTAGGCGATTCCTGTGTAGCCAAGCTCCATGGCCTTGACGGCAATCTTGATGCGGTTGGCTTCGATGGCTCTTGTTGGCGACTGCGCGTACGGTATGTTTAGGTCGAAGAACCCCATCGCTGATCGCTCTATTCCGGCCAAGCCTCTGGGTTTAGCTCACCACTTTCGGGTTTCAGGGTTTTAGCCGCCGTAGGCCGTACACACACACATTCATTCTCTCTCTTTCGTGTGCATGCCACGTCAGACGTTTAACCAGACCACCATCCAATTTTTTGGTCCCGTTTGGGCTTAATTTCTTTTTGTAGCCCAATTCCTCAAAAATAGGGGTTTGGGCTTTGGATAAGTAAATTATGATGTAAAATTGTATTCGTTGTGTTTACCAAAAACTATATATATATTTGTTGTAAAATATAAATATATATATATATATATATATATATATATATATATATATATATAATTTGTAATATAATAAATTAATAAATGTATCACCGAAAAAAAAAATTAATAATACGAGATCATTGACCATAGCATCTCTGATAATAATAAGAGAAAAAGCTTGAGGCCAGCCATTTAATACAGATTTGACTGCATTATCACTTGAAGAATTTGTATCCTTGCAAGATTGGATGAGTAAAATAAAAATGACAAAGGAAAAAACGAACTGTAACACTTAAATTCAATTACTTGAATGGAAGTTAGTACAGCGTAATATAATAAGATTATAAGCTAAATTTCAAAAAACAGTTGTTAATATGAGAGATAGCAATATGTCACATTCTTCACACTTCACAGTCATATCAAATTAATACAGATTTGACTGCATTATCTTTATTTTTGTTTGTCACTGAATATCACTATCTATGTTGGACTCTATAAATTACTGGAATCACTAATCAGTAATCACAATCCAACTAGCGAGTGTTAGTGTGTTACTATCTATATATGTCTTCCCAGTCTGTTATCATATCCAACTGCCTGGATGACGAAACAACCCTTCCTATTCAGCCATTAACCTTCGTAAACCTCCACAGGTGGCCGGAATCTGACGTGGAGTTCCTGAAGAGGGTGAATTCGTCTAACAATGGTGAGGAGGGAAGAGTAGACAGCCGCATCTGGTGCAGGCAAATGTATCTGAGGAGCTACAAGTTTTCGAGGGAGAAGAAGGGTGTGACTCACAAGACAATTAAGCGTCTTAGAACTCTAAAGGAGCGTGTGGTTCGTGCCACAAATAATAATGCTGCCTCATCAACTAATTTTATTAAGGCTGATTATAAGGTTCTCAATACTTATTCATCCTTCTTCTCAACCCTTCACAAGTTCATATCCTTTTCATCATGTCGCTCCGCGTCATGATTAATTCTTAATCCAATTCGAAACCATATATAGCTTTCCTCTATGTATTTGTCCTATACTCCTATTTCATTAATAGCATATATATCACCATTTAAAATCAATAGGCACTTTTAATCTATGAAGTTTGTAATACATGAAACTTTATGTTATTAAATATAATTTTGAGAGATTATGAGAAAATAAGATTACATTTCTCAACCAATATTAATATACAGTAATGTTTTGTCAACATTTCAGCTGGTATATCAAGTTTGAGAGACTTACATAGAAACTATATAAAAGTATCATATGAAAAATGTTTATACCATTTTTTTTTTACATACTTTGTATATGAAAAATATTAGGAAACCTAACTTATAAACTTAATTATAGGCCTAATTTCTAAATAAAGAAAATTTTATATTTTTTATATTTTTAATGTTTTTAAAAAATAACATTTATAATTAAATCTTTTACTCTTTTAAGTATTAGGCCTATAATTACGCTTATGAGTCAGGTCTGTCTATCATAACTCATAAAGCTGGCTTTGGTTTGGAGTTTTCGTTTTACAAGCCGGCGAGATACATGGTGACAATTTGGGTAGAAGATATATAAATACTTTGGTCTAGTTAAAGGTAATTCAATATTCATAGTTGATTATCAATTTGAAGGAGGCCAAGATGGGAGCTAATTATGGTTCTTCCACTATAGTATTGGCTATTTTCTCCGAAGATGAAGCAGTGCTATTATATTATGTTTCTCATCTACTATCTAAGTGCATTAGTAGTAGGTAAGGGCACAAGATAGAAGGCGTGGTGGGGGTTAACTGGGCCTAAGTGCAACCGAGACTAAATGAAACTCGCAATGGTTATAAAAGTTATGCAATTCCACTGCTAAATTCTAAATTTAATAATGCTAATTTCATGACAGTGATGTGCACTAACTATCGAGCATTACGCACAAAAGATAATACAACAGAGAAGATGCCAACAGAAATACCATTTTCCTGTTTACATGGTTTTACACATTCAATATGAATCCTTCAGGCTACGAATTAAGCAAAGACGTTTGATTAACTAGCATTTCTTTACAAATCTATAACATGGTGTGTCAGGGCAGAGAGATCAAGAGATCATAATCAAAATCAAAATATAATACAAACAAGAACAAAAATAATAAAGCAAGAGCATTGCAAATTGCAATTAAAAAAAAAAAAAGTGGAACATCTTTCATCTTCCCTCTGACTTCACCAACTGAGAGAACACCCTACTCATGGAAACACCAGACAGATCATCCACACTCGTGCCTTCAAATTTGATGGCAGACTCACTTGCATCATTGTTGAAGTTGTTGACCTGTGGAGACAGTTCACCAATCATATTAGTACTGTTTTCTTGAGGATCTCTTCCTTCAGCAGCTGACTCTTGAAGCTGCAGTGCATACTCCAAATTCCACAACACATCTCCCATAGAAGGCCTGTCTACACCGAAATCCGCCAAGCATTTCTCAGCAGTTTCACCAAACTTCCTTAGAGATTCCGGCCTTATTTTGTTTGCGAGTGCCGGATCTATGATTTCCTCCAATTGCCCCTTCTTCTGCCACTTCATTGCCCATTCTGCCAAGTTTACCATCTCCCTGGGAAGGGAAGGATCTATCACAGGCCTTGCACAAAGAACTTCAAACAGAACCACACCAAATGAATACACATCAGACTTTTCTGTTAGCTGCTGCCTCCTGAAATATTCAGGATCAAGGTATCCAAAGCTTCCTTTAACAGCTGTGCTCACATGTGTCTGATCAAGTTCTGGCCCTGTCTTTGACAATCCAAAATCAGCAACTTTAGCCATCAGGTTCTCATCAAGAAGGATGTTTGCAGACTTCACATCACGGTGAATGACTGCTTTAGCATATCCAGTGTGAAGATAATGAAGCCCTCTAGCTGCTCCAATGCATATCTCAAGCCTCTCCTTCCAACTCAAGGTTGGGAACCCTGAACCATATAGGTGACCCTTGAGTGTTCCTTTCTCCATGTACTCATATATCAGTATCATTTCATTCCTTTCATCACAATAGCCAATCAAAGACACCAGATGCCGGTGACGGAACTGAGAAAGCATTTCGATTTCGGTTCGGAACTCAGCAATGCCCTGCTGTGACCGAGGATTTCCTCTCTTAACTGCCACTTTAGTGCCATCACTCAACTCCCCCTTGTATACTTTCCCAAAGCCACCAATCCCAATAACCCAACTCTCATCAAAATTGTTTGTAGCCTCCTGAACTGCTGCAAGAGGGACACGGTACTCGAAGTTTGAAGCAGCACTGATTGTAGTACCATTAGAATATTTACTTCCCATGGTGTGAGAAGCTGTCCCATTGATGGAGAAAGGAATCCATGACTTCGACTGCCTCCGCCGCGCCATCCGCCTTCTCTTCCTGCATAGTACAAACAAAAGTCCAGCCAAGACAACTGCACATACTGCCCCAAGAACTGCACCAACTATGACACCAACATTCTTTGAATTCGAACTGGAATTAGTAGCCACAGCCGCTGTCCCTGCACTAAGACTTCCCACAGAGTTGTTTATTTTCATGATCTCCAAACCATTCAGAATGGCATTAGGGTAGTCCTTGTTTATACTAGAAGGACCCATACTTACTCGAAGCGAGTTGCTTGATGTCAAGGCTGTAACCACATCCCTATAATATGGAACACCCAAGGCATTTTGACTCAATGTACTAAGATCAAGATCCTTGGCAGCAAACAAGGAATCAACATAAACATTGAAGTAGAGCTCATTCAGACCTTGACTCACTAAATCACAGAAGTGAAGTCTAACAAGGTACTGAAATCCAGGCTCCACCTTAAACTCCCATGTCACATTGAAGTTAAGACGCGGATCACCTTGTGAGTTCATCTCTTGTCCAGTACCATAAACAGCAGCAGGAGCATCATTCTGAGTGGCTCCTCCACTTGCATACTCAACACCTCCAACTTTTGAGAAATTTGAAGCAAGATTCTTCTCCTTTAGGAAGTTAAGATCCGGAACCCAGGTTCTAGAAAGAGTGTCATTAGCAGGGGAGATGTTTGGACCACCCATGTTAACCCTCCAGACAGTCTCCAAGGCCTGTCCTGCCAGCCCGGAGTAGGATGATAATCCATTAGTGAGGCTGAGACCAACATCAGCAATGAGCTCATCAGGGACTGAAACAACTTCGATTGCATTCACGAATGCAATCGAACCATTCGAAGGGGTAAAGGCTATGACAAGGGAGTTAGAACTCACATTCAGAGAGTATTCCTTCATCACAGGATCTTTCTGCACACTAAAATCACTAACAAGGACATTGTTCTGTGTGGCCACAGAGAATTTGGCTGAACTCATATCAAACTTCTGATATGTAAATGGATAGAAATAAAGACGGATCCAATGTCTACCCTTTTGGTTGATTGGGAAAGTGTACTTTGAGGATCCAGTGAAGACCCTAGCAGTTTGATAGAGAGTAGTGGAATCAGCACTGGAAGTGATTGATTTCAAGGAAGTGCTTGCAAGAACATCTTGCTGAGTGGAAAGTAGCTTCTTAGAAGAGGTATCCGCAGAGAAATTGCGGTTACCAACTACAGTAACAGAACTTGATCCACAATCTATAAGGTAATTATCTACTGGAACAAAATTTGCAGAGAAACACACTTGGAAACAAAAGATTGATAAAGCACAGAAGAACAAACAAAGTTTTCTGCAACCCATCACTGTAGCATCTAAAAGTATGGGTTTTGGAGTTTAATCCTATAAAAGATAAGATCTATGAGACAAAGCTAGAAACTCAAAGAAGTCAAAGATACAGAAATAGAAGGGAATAGCAGAAAGGAGTGAAGAAGAAACATAAAAATTGCACCTTTGAATACAGTTACAGCTAGGTCCAGATGATGAAGCAGGAAGAGCCAATATTACAGAGAAGAATACAAATCTGGAGGAAAATTTCTAATTTTAATAGGCGTATGAAAAACTAAAAACACGCTCAGAAATCTAGCTCAGGACAAGCTGGAATAAAATTGATGACAACCTTAGCAATTGACATAATCATAGATTCTTTGTTTTTGTTTTTATTTTTTCTATTTATTTAATTTATTATGACGGAAAAGAATATATATAAAAATATAAGTGTCAGTGACAGACAGAAAAAACCGGATACGGTGGGGAAAAAATAAAGAAATGAGAAAACAACTCAAAAGGAGTTGGAAGAAATTTTGATTATTTGATTAGGGCTGAGATGTTGACCTGATTTTTTAGGTGGGAGCATTAAGAAGCATGATACGGGGAACCTTATCTGTGATGCAAGTGGAGAATCAAATAGATGAAAAGAGTTGTAACTTGTAACCACCAAGCTGAGTTGGTTTATGTTAACTTGCCTAGAGTACCACTGATAAATAAATTCCCAACGCCATGGTACCACTATATCTGCCTATATTTTATTTATAATATAAAAAATATAAACATTAATAAAAAAATTTACAAAACACATAAATACAACGTACGATAGCATAAAAATAATTATGTATATTATAGAAATAATGTACCTCAATATAAAAATCAAAATAAAAAAAAAATAAAAAATATATGAAAATATAAGATTAATTCTAAATAATAATATAATTCCATGAGTAATGTATATGTTACACTTACTTTTTCTTTAATCAATCTGTTCTTTTTATATTATCCAAATTTTTGTTCAAAAAGGAATAAACTTTATTTTTTCTGAAAGCAATTAAAAAATTAATTTATATCAAGTAACGGGTAATATATAATTAATTAGATTATTGTTTATGAAATTATTGTACGTTAGAGAATTAAATTAGTATAGAAATTAACAGGTGGCCGTTTATAATGTTTTTCTACTTTGTGACTTATGAGTGAATTGAGGAAATTTTGGACGGTAATGTTGTTGTGTACTGCTAAGTAATAATGTGAAAGTATGAAATATTGAATGGTAATAAATAATCCTGCCAAATCGGAAGAAATTGACATGTAATCTAAGTATAATCTTTCTTTCCAAAGTATCACTAATCAGGTGTCGTCACAGTTGGGTGAAAATGGAATTTATCATCAATTCATCATAGAATATACCACTTAAAAGAAAAAAGATGAAAGAGAAATAAATAAAGTAACGCTTCTTTCTTCCTTGTTCGGAGATTTTTATGCAATATCTCAGTTCACGAACTAACATCATACCTAACCTAGTGTTCGTAAATTGCATCTCACATTTTTCCAAACTAAGATATAGTTACAGTGGAGTTAAAACATTGAATTTAATTCTTACAAATAAAGAAACCGTCATCATCTTAGAGGATAAATAAATAAACAAATAAAAGATGGCTTATATTCTTAATGCACATTTAGCATAATGGAAACTAACTTGAGTTATCTAGTGATCAGCTCACTAATACGTTTAAGCAAGTGTCGGGGTTTGAAACCCATCTTGTGCATGCAACAATTTATTGGCCAGCGATAGACTTTGTGCATGCAATAATTTATTGGCCAATAGTAAATCCCTAAAAAAAAGTTTAAATTCGCGACGAATTAATTTTTTACTTATCGAATTGGGAGATAAAGTGAAAAAAAAAAAAAATTAGCAGAATGGAGGAGTTTAGCGGAATGTGTGTGGGGAAGTTGATTAATAGTAATTTAATTTAGGGTGGGCCTGCAAGCTGAAATAGTTTAGGCTTTAGCTCCATGGTTGTCAACTAGCTCAAGTTTGATTTGGACACCTGACCCGGTAAACCACTCGTTTTTCTTTCTTACCTTAAAATTTAAATTAATTATATTGAGCAGGCTCAACTCTCAACCACTGCCTGCCAATTGCCAAGTGTGAAATTCCAAATCATACGAAATAAAAATTTAACGGCCTTTCTCAATTCAACTATATATCGTGATTTGTGCCGCCTCTTATGGTCTTCAAATAAATTTATGAATATTTTAAACAAAATCGACAAAATTAAATAAAATAAAGATTAAATGAGTACTCCTCTTTGTTGTTTTTGGCCCTTAACTTTGAGTCTTTGAGGCTGAGGGATGACAAACACTTGGAGTCTATTGCACCTATTTTGACACATGATACAAATACAATACATGATGAATACAAGTTGAGATATTTATACTAGTATAGTCATGTAGCATATCTATCATTTCATTGTCGTGAGGAGTAGACATTATTGACACACTATGTTGCTATTCTTTGAAACTCCAAAGTAACTAACCTACCCAACTCATCCCTCTCATTTTGTTTACTGATTTTTTTTTTTTTTTGGATGAAATATAATATAGGGATAAGCGCCGCTAGTCACCAATAATGGGTGAACACCGACGTTTAAAACTTGCATGGTGATGTATAATTCTTTTTAAAAATCCAGTGGCAGTACGTGACTGCCATTTGCTACATGGGAATGCATAAAATAAGAACCACTCGGATTTCGGGGTCAACAACCACCAAGAATCGTGAACGATTTTGAAGGAACAGCGTTGGACATAATAATAAGAAGAAGAAGAAAGAGATAGAAATGTTTGCTATATATATATAACCCAGTAATACAATATTTTATGTGCTCAATATACTTAGATCATAAAAAAGTGGGGGCAAATTTGATCATGGATACTTTCCGTGGTTTTAGGTCAATGGAGCTATTATTATGTTTCAAAAGAAACTCAAGACCGGACAGTATTACAATCTTCTCCTTGTCATGAAGTGGGGGAGGTTGGGCAATGAAGTTGTGCATTCTCAATTTTTTTTTTTTGGTATGTTGTGAATTCTCAATCTCTCAAACAAGAGAAACAACTATGGGCTTCCTTAAAAATGTCACTAACTTCTTTTTTTATTTTCCTTTGGGCTCACTTGGCCCATTAAGATTGTGGAAAACAAAATAAGGTTACCAAAAACTCAATACCAAAAAAAAAGGGTTACCAAAAATATGTGAATCTCTGTTCTCATTCATGTAGTGAATAATTAAATCTTAATAGTAAAAGATGATTTTGTAGATTTCTTTCTGCTTCTAGCTCCTATACTTGTAATCTTGGATTCGGTTATGATAAATGCATGTCATAAATTAAAGTTGAAAATGATTATTATGTCTAAATGGCGTACATTCTGTTTAGGAGCTCAGAATCGGAATAAGCAGTAGTGAGTAAAAGAGACTTAGTCCTATTTGATTCCATGGAAGATCTCCTAATGTTCCTCAAATTAGAGGCCTGAATACGGTGCTTAATAACCCAATAACACATAGTCCCCAAAGTTGTAACCATTATTGTTGTCCCTATAACACTTACCCAAACAGCAAGCCACTTCTCTTGTTTCCCAACAACAACAAAAGCCAATGCCAAGAATGAAACTGTTATAAGCACACAAGCCAACCACATTAGCTTGTTTATTATAGCCATCATTTGCTTCTTTGCTTTGCTCTCTATTACCACTACCGATGTTTGAACCACAACCACAGCAAGAGATATGAACAGTGCAATTGAATCAAACACAAAGAAGATCAAGAATGCACCTTGTGGTGCTATGTTTGCTTCACCAAGTGTTTCCCCTTTAGGGACATCACTTGGATCATCAACAAACTGTCCAGGAACCGTGAAGATCGCCGCGAAAGCCACCGTCGCAATTAGCACCGCCACCACGGTTGTAGAGTTTATTGCATTGTTGAGTCCTTCTTGGTGCATCTTGCTGATTCTCTTTGCAATGCCTTGCACACGCTTTCTTGTTTCTCGGGTGTGCTCTAACTGGTTGTGGACTTCATGTTTGATGTCACTTACAGTTTGTTTTAGCTCCCGGGCCGTCGTGGTTGTGGTTGTAATTCCATGGGACTTTACTAAGGCATTGGCCTTCACAACACCTTGTTCTAACAAAGTGTCCTTAACTTCATGGTTCCCCATCTTTTCAGCAGTGTCCAATGCAGTCTCACCAGACCTATTAACAAATTTTGTGTTTGTTTCTATCTGCTCTAGAAGCTTCTTTACAATCTGTGCAAATTTTGGTGGAATTGTTATAAAATGACAACATATAATATGAACTATGGTAACAAGTTTTGGTGGAATTGTTATACCTGAACTCTGCCCTTCCTAGATGCTATATGCAATGGAGTGTTTCCCTTATTGTCAACCAAGTTTATAGTTGAAGAATCTCTTTTGATCAACTCCTCCACCACCTCAAGATTCTGTCCCTTAACCGCCATGTGAAGTGCTGTCTGTCCCTTCTTATCCACCCGAGTTGCAATCTCTCTGTCCTGCTCAAGAAGCACTTTCACAACTGCAACATGTCCATTCCTTGCAGCAGAATGCAAAGCTGTTTTCCCATTGCTCTTGGCAATGGTTGCCAAGCCTTTTCCTGCTTCCAAGAGGAGCTTCACTATCTCAATGTGCCCTTGTGTCGCGGCCGTTTGCAACGCCGTCGTGTTAGATTGATCCACAGTCATTGATAGTTCAGGATGAGCTTCCATAAGAACCTTCACTATATCTGCAAAAATGGAATAAGCTAAGCACATTAGTTGACAAAAACCTAATAATATAGTTATAATTTCAATAAGAAAAAATACAGACAACCAATAATTTTCAAACCAACAAATCGACTAACAAAAAATATAACATTCATAACAACTGTTTATAAAATGTCCACATTGAAAGCCATAGAACATGTGAAATTTATAAAGCAACCATTGGCAAACTTTGTATCTTTTTAGAGACAGAATATTTGAAACCTAAAAAAATAGAACATCTAATTTAAGTTGTTAGACGATGTTGGTTGAATTTTTATTAATGCTATTAGTTACCTGGCACGGCACTGTTACTTGAGAACCAGTTACTCAAGATTTTTGTGTGAATCTAATAGGTAAAGAAAAGGAAAGATATAGAGACCTAAATCCCCTTGTTTGGCAGCAATATGCAATGCATCAAAACCGTTCCTAGCTTTGATTCCAGCATCAGCAAGATCATAAAATTGAATCATCTCCCTAACCAAATCAACATAACCATATTCAGCAGCAACATAAAGAGGTGTTTCACCATCTTGGTTCTGCCTTGCCAATAGCACATGGAGTTCCTCCTCATCTTCTGTACCAGTAAGGGTCTCCCTTATGACAGAGACATTCCCTGATCTTGCTGCAGAATGCAAATGAGTATCATCCCTTTTCCCCGTTAATTGTTTGGTCATTTTCTTCCTGGTAACACTCATTGTTTCTGGAATTCACCTACCTACACAACCTTCTTTTCTTCATTCCAGCAACAACCCAGATCAACACTAGCATTTTTCATGCATATAGTATAGGATCATTTCAGACCATTGTGGAATCAAAATCTGTATCCTTTTTTTTTTCCTTCAGACTCCGGGATCAATGCCCTAGCACACAGAAACAATAAAAAGGGTTAACTAAATTTGGTGGTGATCCAATGAATAAAGGGGAAAACATAAAACAGAACCAGGCGTGTATATATGTAATTAAATCAAACGGAGTTTGCTAAATAAATCCATTTATTAATGAAATGATTTTTTAATTTCCATAAATAAATAAAGAAATTTAATAAATGTTTTTCTTATTGTTTAAGTAATTATTGGATCGGATTTATCACTAGAAGATGGAATGCAGTGTCCATTTTAAACGAGAGACTCACACTCCTAAAATCTATATATTTGCACAATCTTGGAGATAAATTAACTAAAGACTTTCTACCTGCAGACAATATAAACTACTTTTCTGAAATTATTTTATATAAAAAATTAATATTAAGTAATTAAAAAGTAGTTAATATGGAGGAATGTATTTGTATTTTGTAATGTCTCTATCAGAACCACGTTAGAGTATGACGTCCATGTTCAGAATTAGAATTAATAACCTTAACTAAACTCCATTAATCTCTTCGTCATTGTGTTTGGACAGATCAGAGGAGTAGGAGGTAGTAGGCTTGCGTCATTCTTAATTGTCTTATGAATAGGATAGCACTCCCGCAAGAAAACTGAGCATATCTATGTGAAACTAATAAGGTGAAATTGGGTGATAAGCTGAAAAGTGAAAACTAATAATGTGGTGTAATGTAACAAGGCAATGCTGCTGGATTTCCTACAATTGCATTGTGTCAGCAGCACGTGTAGAGGATGTGGACAATGCTGCTGCTGCCAAGCCTATTCGGCAGTAATAAACTAATAATAATAATGTATGTAGTATGTGTAGGTGCATCATGTGTTATATTTTATAGTTCATTTCAGTCTCTAAATCAGTGTCCTGATAAATGAGCATCAACATTAGTCTAGGGATAAAAATTATCCCCCAAACCGAAAAGTCTGCTATAAACAGAATCATTATTCATTCAGAAAACAACTAACTACTATAAACATATGCATTGGGCTCTTATGTTTTTTTCTGGACATGGGCTCTTGTGTTTAGGAACCACTTCAAGTTAATTGGGCTTTAAGTTGTCACCACCTATTCATGCCCAATCCACCATGCAAGCTTCAACATTTAAAAGGTATTGTGTCAAAAAAAAATATTTCAAAGGTACACTGACAAAAAGAAAAAACAAAAAGCGCTTATTAGACCCAAACGTAACATTCAAAAAGGCACATGGCCTTAGTCTCATGACCCTAAACCCTATGTTTACTATTTATTTTCATTATTCACATGAAAATAATTCAATAGAAAAATACTAATTAAAATATAAATAAATATTATATTAAATATTTTAATAAAACATATTAAAATATTTATTAATTTTTATCTATTATGTTTATTATATAAAAAATATTTTTATCTGATGAATAATCACTCAAATATTTATATTTTATTTATTATTGGGTTTCTTCTTTGCATTGGGGATGGGAGGAGTGTCGCCCTTCTCCCATACATGGAAGATGGAGCAAAATGATGAGAAATGGTGAAACCCACCAATGGAAAGTCACTGTGTTCACATATTTCATATTTGTCTTAATCTGAATACATGCATATATCCCACAGTCACTTTTATATTTTTATTTTTCATTTGCTTTACCCAACCACTTAATTAATTTAGTCCTTCCCAAACATTTATTGCTCAATGCCTTCTTCAAATGCCTAATTAATTCATCCCACAACCCCACGTCAAATTGTCAATGTCATAACTCATAAGATTGCGTTTGGTCACCAAGACAGACACATTCAAATTTGTCATGATCAGTATTTTTATTGTTTTCATCTTTGCTTAAATATATATTTTAAAAACAGTTTTTGATGATTTATTGATATTCTTTAAAATAAATAAAAACACTATTTACTAGGTTGTTTCCTCATCACGTGCTTTACCTGTCTTGAGGCATAAAATAACCCCCTCCTCCACACCCCCCATGATCTCAAAGCTTTCTTTTGGTATTTGACTACACAATAATAAGTAGTTTAAGTGCACAGCTCTGCTATGTCCTACTCACATTTCAAAAATTGGAAGCTTAACTGAGCAGCATCAACTATATCTATATATGCTGTTAATGCTTCCAGTGTAGAACCCTACCTAGATTCCCTTTACAATGGACATTGCCTAAGATAATACTGATCGCTGATAATATGACTGTATGTAGTATATATAATCCCTATATCTATATCTGATCTGCAGTGCATGTACCACCAAATCACAGCCAAGTTGCATTGGTCGTATGAAATCTAACAAGGGCACGTGCAATTAATATGCAAGAAAGAGACACACTTGGTCGTTACAAAATGTATGAATAATCAAGTATATATACACTTGGCCTGCCTAATAAGTTTAATTTCTTTTCTTTATTTTTCGCTATTCTCTAAGTTATTATTACACGCATAATAATCATTTATATTGGGAAAATTCTGGTATGATGAGTCTTCTTGTGATGACACATAGGTTAAACTTATCATCAAACGATAAGTGACAAGTGGACCATTCTGCATTTATAACAAGCATACCATATTTTTTAGCTCAATAATGTCATATATCAATAATTTATTAGATCACACAAATATACTTATTAAAAGATAGCTATAATTTCACATAATTCCCTTCGTTAAAGGTGTTTGTTGTTGGAAAATTATTTTCCAATGAGCAATGAGTGAGCGAAGCCGGTTCGAAGGAAGGAATATGGATGACAGTAAATTCTGATCATCAAGTTGTGTTAGAAATTTAATGTATGTGTGTTGAGGACAGTTGTCCAGTGCGTAATGGGCCCCGTCAACTTGTTTTTCCATATGTCGATGTTTCTCTAGCTACATATATACATTGATTGACTTCATCATGCAAGCTCAATCATTTTGAAATGTAATTCACGAAACCATGTCTTATTTTATTACAGCTACCTCTTCATTATTATTTAGTGTAGCCTGTTTCATTTAGATGATGCCATGGATCGGAGTTGTAGATATATTCTTTTACAACTAATTTATGTATGTTCCTTATTTTAGCTAGGTACCTAGCTACCATAATCGTCCTTCATATATATATGATCATATATATCATGCATGACTTGCTGTAGCAAAAGTTGGATTTATTGTTGTACGATTCACAAAATGTAAATCACAACGAACTGAACAATAATAATGGGTACTAACAAGTGGGCATATATGGCGCATTATTTTCGCATGACCAGAGATTATGTGTGATTATATAATTTGTGATATAATACTAGTTTTGGCATGCATGAGAAAGATATATGGAAACACTCTCTTAGCTAACTTGTACATACGTACTTAGTGAAAAGACAAAGTCTTTTCTTTCAGGGAATAATACTCCCTTTGTTTCTGCTTCTTTAAAGGTTTTTAGGAGTTTGTGTTTTAACTTCTAAATAACATGTATCACTCCCAATTACGTACTATACACCAAGTTCGGATAACTGCATATATATATATATATATATGTACAATTAAAAATTACGACCAAATAAAAAAAAAGAGTAAAATTGCACATCCATAAGACCCAATCAATCAAATTTATTATTATAGTACTCTATCTGTGTTCACACAGTTAATGAACATTATACTTGTAACAAAGTTTGAAAAAGAAAAAAAAGTACAAGAAGTGTTCTCTTAATATGTTTCAGCTAAAACGGAAAATAAGTGCCACAACAAGTAATTCAAACAAACCAAGAAGAAAAAATTAGCTATGAAAAGGAAGCAACATGTAAAAACCCTTCTGATCCGAACAGCGTGTGTGATATACAGGCTTCAAACTAATCCACGAATTGAAACTAATAACATAGCCCACCACACTAACCTTTATTAGGCTATGAAACCCAAAAGGAATTCAATTCAAATTCAACAACAACAATACAAACAATATGTAAGTATAGTTTACAGAAAAATGTAGGAATCCAGAGATTGAAGCACAGTAATTAATTAACATTTAGAGAGCTAGCTAGCTAATATATTTTTGTTTTCTATTTTATAATATCCATTACTTTAAAAATATTGATTTAATTAAGCATGTATCAAAATTTTAACGCAGCAGATATTATAAAATGGCAGTATTTTGGAATGAGTAGGAAAGAATGAGGAAATGATGATTAGGTATTGAGAGAATCAAGAAGGCTGAAGTTGGTTGAATCGTGAACAGTGTTGATCCAACCGTACTTCTCCATGAAGGGGTTAGCAAGGGATTGTGGTGGATACTCATCAATGCAATCGTCCCACACATTCCTATCTTCAACATCCTTCATCACTTCCCACAAACAGCTATTGCATTTAAAACCCGCACCAAAGCTTATCATCAATATTCTCTCCCCTTTCTTCAGCCTCCTCTTCGCTTCCATGTAACCCAACACATACCACAAGCTCCCCGCCGACGTGTTCCCGAACCGGTGCAGCGTCATCCTCGCCGGCTCCAGATCATACTCGCTCAGATCCAAACTCTTCCCGATCCCCTCGATAACCGCTTTCCCTCCCGTATGCAAACAGAAATGATCCACTCCCGTTTTCAGATTCAGTGGCGATTTGTTATTATTTACAGTTACTCCTTTACCTGATGACGTAGCAGATTTAACTTTTCTGAGGAGCGAAACCGTTACGAACCGAATCATCTCCCTAGCTGGCAAAATCTTGGGAGATAACACTCTCAAATTTTCAACAAACGCTTTTGTTGCTGCCTTTGGGAGATTCTTCCCTAAGTAGAAACCAAGCCTTCCTTCGTCGTCTTCCTTTTGTTGGCAACAACCATACGCATCGTCTTTCGCGCCATGGTGAGTTCTCACTAAGCACTTGAGCTTCAGTATGGCTTTGTGCTTCATCGATCTCTTGTTACTCAAAAGAACGGCGTATCCTCCGGTTCGAAACAAGCAATTTGCGAGGATCATGGATCTGTCTTTGCCTGAGTACCAGTTAGGGCTCAAGGACTCAGACGAAACTAGCAGCGCGTTCTTGTTTCTCTGCGACTTCAAGATGTTCTTGATTACGTCCAGAGATATCAAGCTTGCACTGCATCCCATGCCGGTGAGGTTGAAAGCCTTCACGTCGTGCCGCATCTTGTAGTGGTTGATGATTCTTGAAGTCAGCGACGGGGTGGATGAGAACATGGAGACGTTGACTACGAGGACGTCGATCTCGCTGGCAGAGACTCCGGTTTTGGCGAGGAGTTTGCCAATGCTGTCGTGGAAAAACTCCTCCATCTCGGAGACGGCGTCGTTTATGGTAGGGTTGGATTCGGTGCCTTGGATGACGTTCTTTGGAGCGTAAGTTTGTTCGCCGATGCCGGAGCTTACAATGGCTTTGAGGAGGAACTTGTATTCATCGAGACCTAAGTTTTTGTTCCTGGCTATGATGGTACCGCAGCGTTGAGTTCCGAGCTTTCTATCGTCGGTTGGCTTGTAGCATTGGTACCCTATAATGTAGCATTCTTGGTCCCTTCTCTGATCTATCACCTTCCATAATAGGAAGCTCAAGTACAGTAATGGCGTCACCACGTAGAGTATAGTAGTGAGAGAAAAGGAAAACAAGTCCATTTTTACTGTAGAGAGAGAAAAAAAAAGAGAGAGGGAAATGTGGAAATGATTATTGGAGAATTTGATGGATTTGAAATTGGGAAGGGTTTAGTGGTAGTTTTATAGTAAGAAGGAATGAGTACTGTTGCATGTGAAGATAGTGAGTAATAGTATGTATAGTTGAAGACTCTCTCAACTCCCAACAAACTTATTATCTTTATTTGAATTGGTTCCGTGTGAATCTTTAATGCAAGAAAAACAAAAGAAGGAACTAGTCACACCATGGGCATGTGTATGCCAACACTTTCCCCTTCGTATAACATCAGTCTCTAACTCCACATACAATATATGTCCATACCCAACTATCATCTACATCTTCTTCTTTTACTATAAAATAATAATATTTATTGCCAGCGAGTTTACGCTGTAATGCTCATGATAAAAGGATAACGCACCACTTCATTTTTTTTTCGGGGGGGAGCGGGGACTGTGGGGATGGAAAAAATTTGTTAAAAGCCATTTATAACCTACAGTTAGTGCATTACCGATCCATGTGTTGTTGTTCACATTTCACATTTAAGAAAGATGAAATAATATTACGGATCGGAGGAGGGATGGCCATTTTCGTGATATTACAAAGAATAATCATATTGTATATAGTCACCAAGCGCGTATGGAATATATTTCTTATTTATGTTATTATTTACAGCTACAGAAATTAAATAATGAAATGGGAATTGGAAGAAGCAATAACTGGGTTTGGCCGTACGTAGGTCCAAAGTAAAACTTCAGTTAGGTTATCAAATTTAATTTTTCGACTAGCCTTGTTAAATACAAACGCGCTTTACTTGATGCTTAGCTTCTATGGTTAAACTTGAAGACTCATGGTCAAATATTAATGTCACTAAATTGAGCTAATTATTCATTTATAAATGCTTCACAATTTTAGATGTATAAGTAACAAAAAGTAATATTTCTTGCATTATTATATATGTCCTCCCGCGCCGGGCCCATCAAAGTGGGAAAGATTTACCTATAAGAAAGTTAGCCATGGTTTTCTCGTGTCTAGATATGAATGTCCATGAGTTTAGAATGAGTAGAGTTAGGGAGTAACCTGTTTAGACGACATCTTAATAACCCAAACAACATCTTAATATACATTAATAAAATTGCTTATGCTTTTAAAAATATCATTATTTAAAGAGAAATATAAGAAAGGCAAATCAATTAAATTTTAGAAGAAAGGATAATATAAACAAAAAAGAAAGAAAGAAAAAGATAATATTATTGCAAAGTCATACTATTGATAATATTCAAAGGCTTGAACACGTATGCGTTATTACGTCCTGCATGCAAATCGTCAATTATTGTGCCCAAATTACTCATTCTAGTCATCAATCATCATATTTAATACCTTCATGCATGTATTAATGACTGATATTTACATACATGCATGATTGATAGCTTGATTAGGTTTCTTTAACTTCAAAGAGTCAACGGTTCAATACGATGGCAATTCGATTCGGACCCCACGATTCGTTCTTTGTTTCGGTCTAAATTTTCGACAATATGCTAAACAACGGCAATAAAAATTCAGCAAATATTAACCGACAATTTAAATTAAATGTTTTATTTCTTTAGGTTTCGAATGTTCTATTTCTTTAAATTTCAGATGTTCTGTTTTTATTGTTGATTATTTTAGATTTTGGATGTTATATTGCTAAAAAAATTATAAATATTCCACTAATTTTTATTGTGAATGTTCTATAAACAGTAGTTACAGATATTTTATTTTTTGTTGGCTGATTATTGATTAAAAAAATATTAATTATTTATACTTTTCCTTTACTAAAATCATATTGAATTGAATTCGAATAAAATGTAGTTACTTTATTTGGATATGGGCGTATGATGAATTGATGATGATATATATATATAATGATGAATTGATGATGATATATATATATATATCATTGAATAAAAGCTACATATTATGCATGGATTTTTAATACTGGTATAAATAATCAAATACTCACCCTATCCTATGTTCATTGTCATCCCATTAAAGGCAGAATTTTGGGAAATAAAAAATAAAATGAAATTTAGTTTTCAAATGTCAACCTTAGCTTGAATGACTTTTCCAAACCAAAAAGTCATACCTATGGATGAAAAAAGTAATAAAATATACAATAATATTAATTAACCACCAGTATATTTTAAATATAAGTTGCTAAAATATATATTTATACATAAAGAAATTATTTTGATGTATAATAAATAACATTTTTATAAAGTATATCATAAATTATCCAAGACATCTCGTAAAACTATAGTCCACTCAATTTATTTCATACATGACCCACTGTCCCAATCACAATTAGTAGTACTTACATATTTAATTAGATGCATATACTCATGTGAGAAATGCGTATATAAGAGACGTTGTTACTTTTTGGTGTAAAGGAACCACTGCACATTCAGCACTGGATATGACTGCTAGCTGTATATAAAATTGATACAATATATAGACCAACTAGATGATGTACATGTACCGGAAAATTGTTTCCCCTCTTGTGAATTTTAATTTGGATAGCAATTTGGCAGAAATTAAACTACTTGAAGGATAACACCCACAACTGTATGATGACCCAGCTCATGTGTTAAGAAGTCAAGCCAAAAATATTATATTAATTTATTGAATAAGAGAACTCTACTATAACCTGATATCATTAATGAGTTTACTTTAATATATGCATGTTACACGCACATGAAGGAGCAAATTGTAATTTTCACCTCATTAATTTATTTAAATAAAAATTGAAGGTTGGAATCTTGCCGTAGCAATCTATTAATCATTATGATCGATAATTAATTAAGGAAGCCATATGATATTTTTGGTGACTAAGAAAGCAAACAAACAAGAATGGAAAACCCCGAGGCTATAGGAAGCTCTTAAGCTCTATTTGAATCAATGTCTAGAAGCCAGGATGAGATTGAATCACGATTAGAAGAGTCTAGCTACTAGCTCATGATCGATCATCATCAATCATCGTCGTTATAATTAAGAGTAGGAATAATGGTACAGCTCTATCATTTGGTGTGAAATTAATGAGCCGGCGCCAAAGAAGAATTGAACCATAGTCTACATATTTTAACGTCTTCTTATTCTATTTTAAAAAAAAATTAGGATTAAAATTTAAGATTTAGAATTAATGTAATGAATAATTTTAAAAAGCTCTATTGATATTGACCAAAAGAATTAGCTCCTAACTTATTTTTATTAACTAGATATTTAAAAGTAGACAATTATTCAAGAATATAGAGTATATACTTACACGCACAAACAAACATTATCCAAAGAATAGAGCTTTATCTTGTATTTTTTTTTAAAAAAAAATCTAATGTAAATGTATTTGTTTTAATGAAAAAAAAAAAGGTTGGTAGGTTCTTTTATGGGTGTGTTTTTTTTTTAATAGAAACAGGGATTCTTTTATGGCTTTATTTTTTGTTTTGGTGCTGACTTGGTTGCCTTGTTAGGCAGTATATATTTTTGGTATTCAATCAAGAGATCGTTGTTTTGGTATTATGAAGAGATCATTGTTAACTTTTCTCAGTCGGTCAAATACATTTTTTTGGAGAAAACAAGAATTGTTAGTATTCAACTGTTTTGGGTTTAACGGCCTTATTACAAAAACGTCTTTTGGGGCTTACATGATCCATAACAATTTTTTTGTCAAACAAATAGATAATGTCTAAGCCCGAAAAAAAAACAGATAACGTTTGTGCTTTGTCCTGACCCGATAACTGGAGGTCAGGAGCGATTGAGTGAGTTTGGTGAATGGTGAGTGCCATGTTGCATGTTGGTCCTGATTTTTCTGAGCTTCTACTCTAACCCTTGCTTCCTCAGTTGGAAACTTGCACAATAATAGGATATTTCAAGATATTTTTGTTTTGAGTTACTTCATAATTTTGACAGTTGTTGTTTCGATCAAAGCAAAGCAATCATAGTGCAATTTTATTTGTGGATGTTATATAGGGCAGATGGAAACGAATCAAACGATGCTCAACCTTTTAACAAACAAACAAAAAGATAAATAAAATAAAATAAAATAAAATAAAGATGTGCAGAGCAACTTAGAAGTTCATAGCTAAATTTTATTGCTGCAGAAGAAATATACTAATCGCTTTTCTGTGCCTTCAATTTAAATGGAAGAAATCATCAGCTCACAAGATACCTTTTACACTAAGTCTTCTTTGGAACAGGAAACTATTGAAAAATACTTCTTCAAACTATACTAAGATCAACTTCATTATTATTTTAGTTTAGTGTACATCATTTTTCCATAACATAAACCATTGGTAACTGAAAGTTAAAATATAAAAAATAAAAAATAAAAAAGAGAGAAGGAAAGAGAAGAACAAAATCATTCTTTGCATTATCTCTGTTGTAAACATCTGTGTAATTGGATGCAACATAATTCTATACTTCATGGTTCCCACTGTACACAACATATCTGTATGCATATATTACATCTAACCTAACCCCCTCATCCTACTCTTTGCATCAATGGACAAAAAATGAAATATTAAAAGAAATGACGTGGCACAAGCTTGCTAGCTAAGAAGAGAAGAAGAATGGGTAGTAACGCACCCCGCATCTTCAACATCATGCAAAATAAGAGAAGAAATACGATTCCGCAAATCATCGGGCGAGAACGTTATAACCGACTCCGACCCGACCCAATTCCGTTCGTAGAAATCCCGGTACTTGGGCACTACCTTCGAAGCTACCAATTTCTGGATATCCTCCCGGAGTTTCAGGTCGGGTACGATCCACGTGGACTGCACTCGGCAAGCTTCCTGGAACCGCATATTGAACAATTGGATCTTGGCGGAGGCTTCCGCCGGTGCCAACGCCTCCTTTGGAGTCTCCGGCAGAGACATCTCCACCGTGCTCCACGCCATGTTCACGTACTTTGATGCGTATTCCTTCACCTTCTGATCGTGACTCGCAAGCCAATCGTCGCCGAGGATGGACCCTAGTTTCGAGTTCCGCGCCTTTGTGACCACGTATTGCATGTTGTTCGCCAGAAACAGGTAACCTAGCGCCACATTCTTGTAGAGTTCTGCTTTTCCGTCGATCTTGCAGAGCAGCAGAAGAATCTCCCACGCTAGCCGCTCCGCCAGATCCGGCGGAGCCGGAGTCTTCGCCGCAAGCTTCGGTGATCT
>JASCZI010181361.1:0-15056 GCA_036250425.1 Stylosanthes scabra | reverse complement strand
CTCTGGCATCGGAGTTTTTGGTGAATCGATGAGTATGTTGGTGAGCGCGTCGCTGTAATCGGCTAGGAATGAGATGTAGTTCATGACGTAGCGAGTGAGCGGGTGGTTCCTTCCGCCGGGGACCGGCGTCTTTGAGGACTCCTTCATGATCGCCGTTTCGAAGGTTGATAGCGTCGCTCTAACGGCCTCGCCGATTTTGAGATGAGAAACTCCAACTTGTAACCTTACGCTGGAGGTTGATTCGTATGAGAATATGCTTTTGATTTTCGGCCAATTTTGAGAGAGAGCCTCGTAGAGATCGAGTAGTCTGAACATTTTCTCCGGCGTTTTCTCGCACTTTGCTATGATTTCAGGGAACATAAACAACATTTCGGCACCGTCTTTGCAAATCTCGGTAAAGCAGGACTCAACTACGGTGGTGTTTTCCGAAGAGGGAAAGATGTAGTTACAGAGACTCCACTCGCCGGGAAACAGAGATCCGACGGAGACTTCGACGGCGTTAAGCCAGGTCTTGATCTTGAAATCGAACATCTCCCACTGCATCTTCTTGATCTTAGAGAGCTTAGGCTTTTCAACTCCGAGGTTCTGCAGTGCCTCAGTCACAATCGATTTTCTGACCTTGGTGTAAATCTGGACGCACTCTTTGCCATATCCAGCGGAGAACATACACTCCACGATGGCCTTCAAATCCACCCTCGCAACACGAATACTCTCATCGTCGGAGGAATTGTCGTAGACGTCGGAACCGGAGATGCTGTCGCTGTGGCGATCAGTAGTGGTTGTGGAGGCGGAGCTGCTGCAGGATGAGTTGAGGGAGTACGGAGTGTGCACATGGTCCCTAATCTCAGCTGATATACGATATAACTCTCTCTCAAGCCTCTTCATGGCGACTTGCATTAGGGAGTATGCCTCGACGAGGCGGTCCGAGGAGGAATTGAGTGTGAGGAGGTGTTGCATAGCGGACTGCAGCTTTGAAACGGCGTTAAGATACTGTTTGGCTTCTTGGCGCGTGTTAGTGAAGAGATCTTTGTTGCCTCTGGGACTTGGAGGGTTGGGAAGTGGGTCCCATTTGGCTATGATGGAGCGAGCGCTTTCCACGCTTACTTCCAGAATAGAATCGGAGAAGCACTGCCGAGGACAAGAAGGCGTCGCCGGCGTCGTTGCTGAGTCAGAAACCTGGTGTTTAACGATGAGCAATCCCTTCCTGAGAACCATTTTTCCGTTTGTGTTTGTGTTCACGGGGAACTCGTGATGATGGGGGATAGGGAGGGAGTGAGAAGGGAGGGGGTATTTATAGAGGAAAAGTGAAAGGGACTAAATTTGTTGGATTGAGCGTTGCAATTGGGTGGCACTTGTGGAGACTCCAAAACGTATCAGCGTTGAGGTAGGAGTGGGTTGTTGTTTGTAAAGAAATGAAAGCGGCTCTCAAACGCGGTAAATTCTAGAATCTGATAACGACACGCAGAAAAGTTAAGAGACTATAAGGAGTTAAGGTATACTCTTAATCACAGCTCATTATTAATTGCTCTATTGTTTTTATTTAGGGATTTTGGAACGGGGAACCGGCTAATCCAAATAACGCGCAATTTTAACACCACTTAATGGTAAAATAAATTACCTTTTTTATTATTCCGTCTGGCAAATAAATTCCTACTGCTTTGGAATGTAATAAAACAAGCAATTTTTTCGTTCATCATAACTTTCAAAAAATGTAAAACAATGGATTCACGTTCACTAATCAGAGTTGAGAGAGAGTTCAATCAAATAGCAGCGCGTGCTAGCTGTAAAACAGTTCTTGCTTTTGAGAGTGGTAAATTTTAATGTCAGTCTTTTTTTGTAAGCATAATAAAGGTATTTTAAATTTTATGGTTAAACTAAAATATATATTTTTTGATAAATTTTTTATTTAATTTTTTTAATAAAAATGTTTTATATACCTAACATAAAAAACTTTTAGCTAATAAACCCAATTTTACTAGGCACTGTGGATGTTATTTATTGTACACATTACAACACACGGTATATTACATTACAGGTACAGCCGTGTAAACCTAAAACGCATCAAAGAAGTAGTAAAATGACATTTAATGTTTTGGACGTTTGATGATGACTTAGTCAGTTAGTCTACACATACATTGGAGGATCGATACTTACAATATTCTATCAGAATGGTATGGTAACTTGCAGTGACGGATCCAAAATTTTTTTATAATGGAGAAAAATAATATATATTATTTTTAAAAAATATAAATGACAAAATATAAATACATTGATTATTATAATATAAAAAAAAATTACAGTAATCACTAAATTTCTTCTATTTAAATCTTGAAGGTATTTCTCTTTTAGTTTTTATATTTTGAAAATGTTGAATAATTGCTTCATTGTCAACTTGATTGAATGTCTCCCTTTCTATATATGTCACTAAACGATCATTCAACCACTCGTCTCCCATTCGATTACGAAATCGACTCTTTATGATATTCATAGCAGAAAATGTTCTTTCAACTAATGCGATTGCCACATGTAAAACCAAAGCTAATTTCAACAGGAGAAACACCAATGGATAAACAATATGTTTTTTTGTCTCAACTAACTTCATGATTCTTCAATTATTAATATATCACAAATTTACAATCATGAATTCATAATTCATGATTCTTCAACCAAAATAATAATACAAATAATATTGACTAACAAGAAAGAAGATTAATAAAATAATAAAAATTAATAAATTGAAAATAAAATATATAAAGTTAAGGAGAAAATAAAAAATAGATTAATATCTGAAATAGTGTTGAATACTTGAACTGAAATTTGTAATTAAAAGCAAAAAAAAGAACAATGAACTATGAAACTATAAACTATGAAGAATATGGAGAACTGAAGAGCCAAAGAGTGAGAATGTAGAAGAATAAAATTGAAAAAAAATTATTGATAAGTATCAAAAGAATATGAAAAAATTAAAGAGAATTATTGAGTATCATATATTGACCAATGAAAATATAAAAGTGGGATAAAAAATAAAAAATTTTGAATCTTACTATTTATTTGAGACTGATTTTGATAAAAAATAAATTAAAGAAAATAAGATTACAAAAGAATAAATAAGATACAAATAAAAATTAGAGAGGCAATCAATTTTTATTAATTGGGACAATATATATATTATTATTATTTTTGTTTGTGAAAGTTATATATTCAATGGTATATATGTAGGTCCGTGCCTGGTAACGTGATAATATAGGGTATAAGACAGCTGAAAATATATCATTATAATGTATGATATATATATAGTATTGTTACTTGATTTAGTATATACTCATAATTCCACTTTATTTTTTTTTTATCATCATTATTATTACTAACGTTTTGTTTGATACTCTATCTTGGTAAAGTTGTATGTTATGAGTTAATTTAAAATTGTAACGAACTTTATATGATATTTTACAAATTTGTATAAATATATATAGATGTATTTATATATTTTATATTATATAAAAAAATATAAAATTAATTATAATATAGTAATGAAGTCTTGTGCATAACAAATTTAATAACTCGAAATAGATTATAAAATACAATTCTAATTATTATATATAGGTAGACTATTGTGTGGCCATATGAAATAATGAAATAGATAAATTGAATAAGTATCCCACAAAGCAGCTCCACGCCTGGTTTTATATATATAACATTTTTCAGGTACAAATTAAACATCTTAGTATATTATGTGCGGTCCATATTATATTATCGTTGTTGATTTGGTTTCCAATAACTTAAACTCGGTCTTTGTCTTGAAATGGAGAATTGAAATGGCAATGGATCTCAGCAACAGCAAAAATGAATAAGTCCCTAATCCACAAATTATTGGTTCTAACTATGATTATATTTTTTATGGAATTATGTTTATAACTGATACTTTCCATATTTATTTTTTTTAGAGTAATGCTAGGTAACCAATAAAAATTCAGCTAATATTAGCCAACAACTTGAATTAGATGTTTTATTTCTTTAGATTTTGGATGTTCTGTTTTTAGGTTTCGGATGTTCTGTTTCTAAAGTTGGTTGATAGTTATTTTAGGTTTCGGATGTTCTATAACTTTGATCATGGACATTTTATAAATAGTAATTATGAATATTTTATTTTTTGTTGGCTGATTTATTGGTTTAAAAATTATTGGTTACCTATATTTTTTTTTTTATTTTTTATGATATATGAATCTGTCTGAGCGAAACAATAGGTTAGGTCTAACTTCTAAGCCAATCAGGTTGGCAAATACATATATATATATATTCAGATATTGGTGGATATATAGAATGTTCTAGTCCTCCCGGCCCATATAATTTGGAACGATCGCAGTGACCGAGTCAATATATAGTATCGACTGAAGATGTCAAAAATAGTAGTTCAGTAAGTATATTTCAAATTCAATGCACATGTTTATGCTTAGTGAAAAATTGAAAACTACGTATAATTTAATTAACTCTTGTTAGTAGGGTTATATGGCTTGGAACTTTTGGATGGCGTTTACTCATTTGTATCATCATATATACATACAACTCTAACTGTTAAACGTGCGTGCTTACGCTTCATGTTAATTAGTATTACTTTAGTTGGACCGTTTTCTATCGTGATGCGTGCCTAATTTTGTTTATATAGTAAATCCTCATTATTGTGCTACTTTATTTATGTGATTAATTAATAGGTAAGGGGTGAGCTATATATAGATTATTGTTCTTGTAACATATATCATGCATGTTCTCTAATATTCTTTTGTTTCTTCTACCTAGCGATACTAATTTATATATCACGTAGTTGCTTTCGCTTATTTCACTTTGATCAAGTCATGGATCCATCAGTACTCAGTAGACATCATCTTATTTTAATTAATTATATTATTATTATTATTATTATTGGTATAGGAGTAGGAGGCTTTCGTTTTTAATTTTGAGTCTTTCGAGTTTCAATTGCTTCGTAACAAATAAGTAAACAAGAGCTAGGTCAAACGGGACCTCTTAAATGCTTAAATCCTCTACAGTAGCAAGTTGAAAGTCAATGCAAGTTAATAAATGTATATACATGATTTAAAATGACAAATAACACGGGAATACGGACATAGTCACACAGGTCAAACACCTTAAAATTTACATTAAAACTTTCTAACTCAATCTCTAAAATTAGTTTGAGAGGTATCCGAGAGGTACAATGATTTCATTATAAATGACATACATACATAATGCACTTAAGAGACATATAGTTGACTTATTCATCATATAGTTATAAGGGTATATAATTTGTAGAGTTTTACCAATTCTAATATGACCTAAGGAAAATAGTAAATACAGTCGCATAATGTTTTGGCTAGTAACGGTGTTATCTGTATTCTGTACACAGTTTTGTTAACTATGGAGTCAAATGTGCAAAAACCAAGAACAGGTGAATATACGAGTCTGCCGGCCTAACTGCTGCAGCCTGCATGGGTAGGATAAGAGTTAAGAGAGCCCAAGACTCAAAGCTCAAAGCTCCCTTATTCTCACTGGTAGAAGAGGGCGGTTAATGGGGGCAGAAAGTTAGTTGAGAAGCAATTCATTGTAATTACTCTACGCTTATTAAGTAGCTACTAGCTAGTTAGGGAGTTGTTGTGATTTAGGTATGGAGTTTAATTACCATAATATATGGAAGATACTTACATATAGAGTAAACTTGTGTAGAATATACATGACAAGAATAAAACAAAGAAAAAATTAAACATCCAACATAAATTTTACCTCATCAGTTTTTTTAGAATTGAGATTAGGTGGGTTTAACTCAACCTCAATTATGCTTAGAATTGAGATTAGATGAGTCTAACTCAACCTCAAAAGCTAGCTCAATGAATAAGGAATTTTTCACATTTATAAGTTCAATAGTCCTTATTTTCGAATGATATGAGACTTATAATAAATTTGTATCTTTGCATTTTTTTTTTCATGAATAAATACCTAGTATATATATACCTCTCCTAACAATCTAACACTCAATAAGTCAATCTCACTTTTATTTTGTTTTTTGTCTCTTCCTATATCTATGGAGCCCAAAAATTCTTTGACATCTTAACAACTAAATCGGAGTTGATATCACATCACATGAATAATAAATGACGGGGGGAGATATTTTGTTCCTTGTTCTATATGGTGAGAAGTTGTCGGATTGTGAAGCAATGAAATTTGTGACAAAAAATGATCATAAAAAGATACGTTCATACCTTAGAATGGACAAGGTTGAAAGTGATCCATGAGCATATATGTATACATGTACTTTAGATGTGTTTATGTTAATTGAATTTTGCGCTACAAAGAACACTGAAAGCTCCTTTGTCTTGTTTGTCGGTGTGTGGGTGGGGATAAGAGGCAGAAAAATATTTCTAAAAGACTGATGAACTTTCCTAAGTGTGAAGATAATGATGATTTGTCAACCATTGCATTTGCATGTAGTTGTAGTTCAAGAAATGCCGGTGGGCATTCTCACACTTCATCATGTTTTTGAAATTCATGCACCCCTCCTCCCAACTTTCCAAACGCAAATCGCGACAGTGTTCTGAGTTTTAACTCTCCACTAAAAAAAAGGCAATGCATTTGTAAAGTATATGGGCTAGCTTGGAGAAGACCAAATTAACATCGCTAGGCCCAGGTTTTTCCCTGCCCGTTAAATGGGCTCGTATGTTAAGAAGATACGAGCCCAATACAAGCCACATGGTCTAAGATCCAAAAGCGAAACATATTTAAATTTTAAATGCGTCATTTCTGTTAGTTAGCTTACAAGGATTCGAATCTCGTCTTGTGTATGCTGCAACTTAGTAATCAGCGTAAACCCTCAAATGAAACACATGTTTATAGCGAATTTGTCATCGACTTACTAGACTGAGGAATTATGTGAAAAAAAGTGTGATTATTTATTTTTTATTTCATTTTTTGGATGGAGAAGTTAACAAATTAGCTGCTAAACTTTATCTTATATATTTAAAAATAGAGTCAACAGAAGAGAGTATGTGAAAAGCAGCTAAAGCAAAAGCAATGTAATGTAATTAAATGTATAAGATGGGATAAAGGCCTCAAAACGATCGTAGCTGGTAAAGCAAGACTTGGGAGGCACACACTCAGAAATGAACGAGAATCCATGTGCACTTTTATGTTTACCCATCTTACCATCTTTTCCCTATTTATTTCTGAATTTTTCGTTTACAAGCATGGAGGAAACACTAGTTTGTTCCACTGATAAATGAGAAAGTTAGAGACACGCGAGTGCAAATCATTCATGTATCAATGCTCAACTTTTAAACTAAAACATGGGAGTTCTTCTAGGCTTCTAGCTTGTTTAAAATGCCTAAATGTCTAGAATTGAGTGCAAAGACAAAACACTAGAAATTCTTTGCCATTAGTTAATCGCACATTACTATAACTAACAGTGCCCAAGGTGAAACAATTATTGGTCAATAATGAAGATTATCCTAAAAATCTTTATTGATTCCATACCACAAAGGTCATTGTGCCAGGAATCATGTGTCACAACATGTAATCTTTTTTGGTTTTTCAAGTTATCCCCCAACCCGCCAAGTATTCCCGAACCCAACAAGTCGAAGACTGATCCTTCGTGGATTTGAGCTTCATTTAAAGGTTTGTCGTTGACTAATGAGTTGCTGCATGCACAAGACGAGATTTAAATCCTCAAACGGACTAGTGAACTAACGACTAGATGAACCCAAGTTGGTTTCTAAGGATCTAATCTAATCTAATCTCAACAATTATAATGAAACAGGGTCATGAGACACTAGTACCTTCAACAACTCCCAGTGGGGGCCAAATATAACTTTTTTCCACCTTCCCTTTTCCCCTTTTTCCTTCTCTCTCTCTCTCATTCTTGATCAACTTTAGAACTAAGAGAAACGATACTGGAAAGTTTAGTAACTAAGGCTAAATTGTGCTCCCAAGTCACAAGTCACAAATCAGTGAAATCAAAGAGATGATGAACAGAATGGAGTTGTTGTGTTCTTCCTCTGCATCCACAGCCATAGCCTCTAGTGTGCACCCTCGTTCCAAAAGGTACAGCCATTGCTCATCTCAACTGCCAATCATTCCTAACAAGAAGAACAGAAAGAACTCATCATCATCATCTTCAGAAGATCATAAGCTACGTTGCAAAAGTTCTGCTAATAAAGTTAAGAAACTATACGGTCATCATTGCTCTTCTGCTGATGATGATTCATCTACAAGATATCTACTCAGTGATCACGTTCCCTTCATTGATAATACCACACCAAAGGATGAACAGGTATTTTGATTTCCATTAATATCAGAAAATTATGATGAAATACTATTAACTAAAATTTCTCATTCAACATGACACAGGTTGTGGTTTTGAGGGTGTCATTGCACTGCAAGGCATGTGAAGGAAAAGTTAGAAAACACATCTCAAAAATGGAGGGTCAGTTAATTAGTTACAACTTTTTCTTAGTCTAAATCTAAGTGACTAATATTTATGATGTTCTAAACTCTAATGCAGGAGTGAAATCATTTAGCATAGACATGGAGGCAAAGAAAGTAACAATCATGGGACACGTGACGCCGTTAGGAGTTCTGTCAAGTCTCTCCAAGGTCAAGAAAAATGCACAGCTGTGGCCATCTCCAACATCATCATTAATATGATCATCATCACCTGTCTTAATCTTGTTTTTAATTTTAATGTGACCACAAGTTTGATGACCTTTCAAACTGATTTCTTTTAGTGTTTGGAAAAAGTTATCTTTATTGGTTTGATGTATGTGGGTTTATGTAATGCAGCTTTTTCTTCTTGCTACGTAGTAGTACTGTGTTTTCACTGATTACTGAATTGTTGCTGGATCAAATTCCCAAGCATCATGTGACAATGCTTCTTTATTTTGATGAAGGTTCTTCTAAAGGCTTCTGCCAATGTTTTTCTCTCTTTTTTCTTGTTCTCTAAACCAGAATCCAGAGAACTGCTTAAGTTCTGTAGAAACAAGAACTTAACTTCTATCATTAATGTAATACTCATTGTTGCTAACTTCCAAAATAATCAACTTACCATTGATATAAAGAAAATTTAGAAATAAACAATCATGGGTGTCCTCCATAGTCTCTATCTATAAGCATGTGCATGTGAACCTTGTGCACTGGCTTTGCCCCCACAAAGCCATTTTGATAGCATGCGAAGCAGTGCTGGCAGCACACTCAAGGCAAGACCACGCTGGTTCCGGACACATTATTCATCACTACCCACCTTCTTTTTCTCTGTTTCTTTTTCTCAGCTCTAATGAATAATCATACATGTTCAGCCTAATTTGGAGGGTTCTTAAATAATATGCGACCAAGATTTTTAAGAAATGAGTGGTTAAGTATAGTTTATACATAATTCTTTCCAAATCGTTTTCTTGAAACTGTTTATGTTTTGCATTTGACAATTTTGTATTAGCCAGAAATAGTGGAAGGGACTAGAAGATGAGACAGAAGAAGCAGTGGATCTTATTTCACTAACCTGCATTATTGTTGCTAACTTCATAGTGATGGAATCATGGAACTCAAAAACTTTACATGAAGGTAGTCAGTGCAATGGTGGTTGCCCCGACAAGCCCCCATTATTGTTGCTAACCTCATCAATGCGATTTAGTTGTCAATGTGGTACCTTCCCTACAGTACATGAACAAATGAAGGATGACAGCAAAGTAGTGCACTTTTGGTTGCACAGTCTCGATCAAACTCGCAGGTGGTGGGTCTAGAGTCCAAACCAATTAATAATTATACGAGACACATTATGAGAGTATGTGTTAGCCAAGAGAATCCACCCACCAACTTCATATTTCATTCAATCTGCTTTCCTAAGCAGGGTGGTTGTTTCAGATTCTTTGACTCTGTATCTTGGACTCTGAACCAACGGATTGCAGACACTGAACTTCATCATTAGTTATTATTATTATTATTTTTTTTTTTTTGGTATTGAGTTATTATTATTATTAACCAGCTACATTGTTCTAAGAGAATAAATGTATGGATATATGTTAAATCATGGGCCTGAGGATATCATCAACAAAGGTTAGGTCCATGAAGGAGGAAGATGTCCGAGGATATTATCCAGACATTAGACTGAAAAATTGGGCCACAAATCTATCAAGGGCATATCATTTAGGCCTATTTGTTAACCCGGGATTTTATATTAATTATTTACTCATGCCCATGTTAAAAAATGCACTGATGCTTACAATGTAGTTACGTAACAAAGATACGATCACGTGCGCCATGCAAAAGGAGAAACCACAAAACTATGATAAGGATTAAGAAGATCATAAAATTCAGATTCTGCAAACTTTCATTTAAAGAAAAGATAAAGAAATAATTGAAAGAAAAAAAGAGCAACTACGTTAAATCCCTGAATCAAGCATTTCCCCTATGAACAATGAGTTCCTATAGCCTATATAGCATAGGAAGCTTTTATTTGTTTTATTATGATTCCACGGAATAGAGATGGGGAAATCTATACAAATGAGGGAATAACTTCATTTGTTCTACTTTGGCGGAGGGAAGAAAATGGCATCAGCAGTCCTCTTTGAACGGAAAAGTTGCTCTACTCCTGAATCCACATTGAAAGCTGCCTGCAGAACAGTCGGTGACAGAGCCTTCCACACCGAAGAACTTCCAGCCAAGTGGGTGAATACAGGACTGGCAAAATCACAATCATTAAGGATTATTACTAACCATAACCATGATATATGTTCATCAATCACCACCATGTAAAGTAAATCAAACATTATTGCAAGCACATTTTCATAATTCTACGTTACAATCGCTTAATTCAAGTACAGCAGAGTGAGGTTCCTAAACAGTAAACACCAAGTTAGACAAAAATGGCAGAGTAAGATATTCAAGCAATGTAAGCAGCAAACAGAACAAGACAAAAGCAAAGAGAGTAATAAGAAGAAACCAGAGCCTTACTCAGGGGTGGTGATGATAGAGAACCACTCCATTCCATCAGGATCAGCAATCTTTGAGACCACAAAGAACCTTGGCACAATAAACAAATTGCCAGCCTTCACAGTGGTCTCCAAAACCCTCTTGCCATCAACACCAACAACCTGAACCCGGCCACTCCCTCTGACAATATAAGTAACCTGCAGAGCCGAGTCACAAGAGAATCCAGGGGAGCACATGGCGCTTCCGTCCAACCTCACAAGGTCAGCACCAAGGCCAACCTCACCAACCAAGGGGAGATTCTTAGTGTTCAAAACCACAACCCTTCCTCCACCCTTTATGTCAACATCAAGTGGAGCCTCTTCACAGTTCAAGGCCATTCCGTTCCGGTGATCGGATTTCGGCTCAGGGAGGCGTACACTCCCATCCAGCTTCACAATCCCATTCCCTGATTGTTTCCCAACAAGGGTTTTGACATCCTTCTCTTCCAAATCCCATGCCCTGCCGACAAACTCAGTTGAAAATCCGGTGAAGATTCCATTAGAACCAGTGAGAAAGAAGTCAGTGAATTCACCAGGCTTGTGAGCCTTTGAGGTATCACCCAAGAACAGAACAACAAGCTCAGTGTCTTCCTTGTTATACCACCATGTCACAACACCAAAGGGGAGTGCCAAGGCATCACCCTTCTTGATTGCAACGACCTTCTCTTCTTTTTCAGGGAGCACTATTCCAGCAACTCCATTGCCTAGATCAACCAGAAAAACACATCGCAATAATTATATGGTGATAATATGTAAATTAATCGTACAGCATGCAGATTATTCACTTAAAACACGGATGATGGCACGTTAAATTTTCAGATCGCAATAACACAAATCATGCAAATTATATAGAATTTAGGATCGCAATTCCACTTAATTTGTTCAATTGATTTTCGAATTTAGTCACGTCAAATCTCGAATTAACTTAGCCTAATTCTGAAAAGTGATTATGGAAATTGCGAATTAAGGATTCAACATGATCAGAAATAAGGGGAATTGAATTGGAGGTGGTGGTACCTTGGAGAACGTAAGCGACCTTGGAAGAATCAGAGTAGCGAGGGAGGGCGAAGCCATTCTTCTCGAGAGCGAGCTTGGCGGCGCCAATGTTGCCTTGGCGGAGCATGGGGAGCTCCGATGAGGACCATGCATAGTAGGAGCCACCGTTTCCGCCGTAGAGCTTCTTCGGCAGCTGTGGAGAGAGATCAAGGTCCATCTCGATTTTGCGGCGATCGAAAAAGAAAAGAAGGTTTTATTATGTGAGTGAGTGAGAGTGAGAGTGCGTGCGTTAATAATGAAAAAGCGAGGGTATATATAGAAGCGTACGAGCAGAAAATCAGGAACAGAACTTATCGCACTCACAGTCACTATCTACTCCTCCTCATCCATCCATTCTTGAATATTTTATTTTAACTAGTAACAGATTTTTCACGGATTAGAATTTAGATTATTCAATCCTTTCATATTTTTTTAATAAATTTTGTGAAAAATAACATATCCATATTAAGAATAACATATTTAATGATGAAATTTTCATCTTATTTTTTTGAAATTTAATTATTTAAATTTTAAATTTAAAACTTACTCGGTGTGCCCCTGTTTATTTGGAAAAATGATCTTATCATCCTACCAACCATCCTAACTTTTTAAAATTTATCAAACTTGACTATAATTTTTTAAATAATAATATTTTCAAATCATAGTCAGTGTTTTATTATATATATTCCAAGGAATTATATTTTTTTAAAATACTATTCTGAAAAGTATAAAAGTTTATTGATTTAGTATTCTGAAAAGTATAAAATATTATTTGAATTTTTTATTTATAACAAAAGTAAAAAACATAATAATTAAGGAATATAATTATTTTTAACTCATCTTATTGGCCCGAATTCACAGTGGGGTCACTGAGCTTGTTTTGTGGGCCTAATTTATCAAGCAAGCAGTATCGAGAGTGGGGCCCTTAGCTGGGTCGTTGTGTGGGCCTATTGGGCTTTGAGGAATGTGATCTTGATTCACTCGACGATTCTCACTTGTGAGTTGTGAGCTCAGCTCAACTCTTCTCCTTCCCATCACAACCGGCAACTCGACTCCAGTTCTCACCTCTCATATTAAACTGAAACAAAAACCCACCCCCCCTTCCTTTTTCATTTTCTTGCATTTTTCTTTTTTATGAAAATCAAAAACCAATATATGCTTCAGCTGCTCCTCCATGGTGGCAACGTGCCGCTGCGGCTGCCACCTTCAACCACCACTATTATACTTCCAGGTTCTCTCTGGCTCCTCATCACTCTTTACCTACTTATGCTACACCTTCTATTGTGCTTACTCTTTTCTTCTGTCCCAATTTAGCATTGTGTTAGATTTTATATTCATTCATAATATTGGTCTTGATCTGCTTGCTAATTATTGCACCAGCGTGCTGAACCTTAGTTCTTGAAACTTACTGCTACATGGTTTAATCTACGGTGTATACTCAGGTGCAGTCATTTCATGTGAAGTTGCTTGTTAGATGAACTGACACATTTGACCAAAGTGTAATCTGAAGGTTTCAAAATGACAACTTCACGTGAAAGTTAACATGAGTTTCCACCTTAATCTATAGCTTCCATTCTACATTTAAAATGCTTATTGTAGTACCTTCCACTTCAAGTCAATGATTTCTAGCATTTGGCATTTATACCTATTATCTATGTTATTGTCCTTTTCTTTGTTTATGGTTAAATACACCCGAGCAGTACATGTTCTATTACATTTTCAAAATGTTGCTCCCGGTGCTCTCAAACCCTAAGCTTGTTTTGCAACAAAAACCAATGTCTTCCATGGTACATGATGGAATGAACCATCTAATATTTTGTAAGGGGAAAGAAGAGATCATTTCATCTCGTCACTATTCTACTATGTTCCCAAACATACATATGTTGTATGTTGTTTACATCAACATTTATCACATGACACATTGACCCTGTGGGTAATTGTCATAGGAGAAATACAGAGGCACAAACTTGTTTGGAGAAGGGAGCAGATTCAGGAACACATAAAATGTCTCTATCTTGGGACACAATTTGCCCTATTTTCTCTCCATCTGAAAATTGGGGATGGAAATATAATTTTCTTTCTCGACTTGGTGTCTTTTTATCAGGAAAAATAATGTATGTCCTTAGACCTGTTGTTGGATGAAATTGTATTCATGGCCTCTATTTGGTGCATATGAAGATGGATTGATCTTTGGTCTTCTCTTTTATATTGGATTTTTCTTTCTTGTTTAGTTGTTTTGTTATGGGGGATACCCTTAAAACAAAACTGATTGAGAACATTATATGCTGTGGATAATTACTATTCGTTAAAATGACCTCATATTCTTTTTTTTGTTTGTACTTATATAAAATGAGGGATTTATGCTTGTTTTCAGAGCTCATAGGCAAGGCTTACCTGAAACCAGCTCATGACATGCACTGAGGAGCATGCATTAATGACGGACTTATGCACTAGATATACCATAAATAACAAACCCATTTTTTTAGATATCGATCATCGATTTTATGTGTAATGCAAAGTTCTAATATAGTAGAATGTTACATATGTTGTATATGTCAGCATGAGTGAATTATAAATATAATGTCGACTTTTGTTAAAAATAAAAAGTAAATTCTGGAAAACTCGATAAGGTCTTCCTATCACTTAAACCCTATTTAGACTAACCCTTCTTTCTCCCGCAGCCGCCGCTCTCATTTTTTGGCTGCAAATCGACATAGGCAGATACCGGGAAGAAACTAGCTTTGATGTCCAGGTCAAATTTTCTATCTTTATTGGTACTCTAATTCTAGTTGTGATTGTTTTAAATGACCTAAACTTGCTATTATTTGTGGTTGAGATTGTGAATCATCTCAAGATTAGGACTTTGTAACTTAGATTGCGATATCATGAATTTGTTGACGGTATGGGATAACGAGACAACAACAACAACAACAACAACAACAAAGCCTTATCCCACTAGGTGGGGTCGGCTACATGGATCAAACGACGCCATTGTGCTCTATCATGTATCATGTCTACAGA
>JASCZI010181360.1:82311-95284 GCA_036250425.1 Stylosanthes scabra | reverse complement strand
TAGCGCTGCTGCTGGAGGCGGTGCTCCTGCTGCGGTCGTGGCGGTTAAGGAAGGAGAGGATGGCGAGGCGGTGATCAAGCCGGTTCCACATGAACATAAAAAAGGTATTGAATTTGTTTGTTTCGTTTTTCTTTTCTTTCGAGTTGTTGATTTTGATTTTGCATTTGCGAATTGTGCAGGTATTGATTTGTCTGATTGAACCTTTTATTTAGTTTATGCTTATTTTTGAAGTGTGGATATTGAGTTTCAGCATGAACTGTAAAAGAATTTGCTTTCGGCTTAGAGCATGTTATTCAGTTATTGTTCATTTGTTTACAAACTTAAACTTTGAACCAAACTGAGTAACTAACCCTAAGTTTTATGAGCGTTTTGTTGGATTTGGTTATGGAAATTGTTGTAGTTAGCAAGGGGAAACATTTGTTGTTCATATTTTTAATTGGTGCTTGGGCATTTAAATGTTTTCCTTTTGTGTAACATATTCTTCTTCTCTTGGGTATATGGATACATAGTTGGCTAGATAGTGGTGAATTATGAAAGGTAATTGCGTGTTATATTTAGGTTTTGGTTTTGATCCTGGTAATTTAGTAGTGGAATGCTCAGCGCCAGGGTTACTATTATTGTACTGATTAGTATTGTTGATTTTGTTATTAGTTATGCCTTTTCTAATTAAGGCTCTTAGGATAGTTGTTAATGTTTCAAAATTGGTAAGTTTTTGTGGAAGAAATAAACTTCTGAAACTCCCAAGGCATACAATGCATTAAGAACCTAAGAACTTGTCATATTGAAAACCTTAATAAGTGCCTCTAGGGCACTTGTTGGCAAATCCCTAATCAATGGATGTTGGAATAATCAGTGTTGCATTGCCCTCAATCATGTTTTTTGTGGCTAATATATTATATCAACAGTGCGTCAAAACCAAGGTGTTGCATGTTAGATCTGCGAGTTGTTTATTTTGAATAGGCCTAGTACCTATCTGTGCATCTTTTTCTAGAAGAAATTAGTCTTTTTTTTATTTCTATATCTCATTTGTACTTGATCCCAAAGCATACCTACTATGCTTACCCCTGCAAATTTCAAATGTAGTGTGGTGTTGCTGTTTTCATAGCCAGAGGACTTTGGCTAATCCTGAAGTAGTTAAGTCTTGGTTTTATGTAAATAATAATTTACATGTTAGGGGCTTGGGGCCTATGGGCAAGAGGTGCCTTGACACTGCATACTTGCATTCCTCCTGGTTTGTGATAATTGTAAACATTAGGGCTAGGCACCAATTATTACTGATGAGGCCCGTTATGCTGTATACGGCTGTGGTCCTTCTTGAACCTCTCTTTATTAAGTTTTGCGGACTGTGAATTCTGGAAACAGATATTAAGTTGCAAATAGTTATACATCTTTTGTTTAGCTGGTCATTGGTGTTTATTTAGTTTCATAGGCTCCATTTACTTATACATGTTTGACTAGCTAGATTTGTTGCTGAAATGTTGTACGTATTGATTCACACATAAGGTGCCATTTGGAGAGTATCTCCAAAGTATTTTCTGAATTTCTTAATGAATGTGAATAGTGAATGTACGCAGTGATCTGTGCCCCCCCAAATGGTAACTGCATGGCTCAATGTGCTCTTGTTTCTATTAATTCAACTACTGAAGTACTGATCATCAGGGAACACTAGGCATTCTTATATTTAAGTATTTAATTGATGCATTTCCCGGATGAGTGTTGATTCATTGAACTATGTGGTACATGAAACATCTGTTAGTAGCGAATATGCTATATATTGATTGTTGGTATTTCCTTTGTTTGTATACATACACTGGTTGTGAAATTGAAATTTGGCCTCCTAATCGTTGGTTGGTTTGGAACAGAGGACTAGCTGGAGCCAAGCCATTTCTTGATCCTGTCTCTTGAGGTGTGCACTTCGGCCCCTCTTTTTAAAAAAATTCTTTCTTTTGTTGTTGTTTCTGCTGTGTATTTACATGTTACAAGAAATACGGTTTCTTAAGTTATCAACGTATCATCTTCTGCTCCTTCCGGTTCTGTTTACACCGGTAATGCACTTGTTCAAAGTATTCCTCTTGCTCATTCAGGTACTTATCGGTTAGACTACGATCCCCATTTTCACATTTCTTCTGTTGCAGAATGTAACATCTGATTCTAGAAGGGATTCACAGAACATTTGTGGAGTGCTCTCTTTCTTTTCCTGTCACCTTTGCTTAGAGCATTTCCTGGCATATGACTCTGGAAAAGATTAAGGATAGCTTTCTTGTGCTTGTTGTGATCTTGGTTCGTTTAAGCTCTTAGAGGATTTGTTTTCTCTTCCGAAACGGTATATACTCTCTGATGTTGTAGATGTGAAATGTCTCTGCCTTTGGACAATTTATGGGGTACTTGTTCTTATTTTGTATGTGAAATTTCATGTTATCATATAATGAGCACTCCCTATTTAAGCTAGATCATATCAACGAATTACAATGATGATAAAAAAATTGCATATGCTTAACTAGCAACAAATGTGAGATGAAACATGATATACTGTAAAATTTGATGAATTTTTATAAGCAAAGGAGAGAAAGATGTCAATCAAGGAAATATATAGTTTTGTAAATGTAGACATCGTGATTTATTTTATTTTATTTTTCTGATGCCAATTACTTATAAGATTTGTGTGCATTGGTGTGTGAATTTCACTCAAAGTGATGGCTCGGATTCAATCTATAATTATTGGAAAGACATACAGTACAGACTCAAGTTTGCTAATACAGAGCTACAGTTATAAATTACAAAGGCGAAAAACATTGACTACTGCAAATAAAGTCTAGTTTTGAAGAAAATATTGTATTGAATTTATGAGACGTTTTCTCCCCAGATGGAACTAAAATGAGGGATATTGTTTGACCTGCACTTTTATATCTGATTTGCCTTTTGTCCTGCATTATCCTTTCGGATTGCAATGGTCATCATATCATATTACACTTTCCATCGCCCTTCCCTTTTCGTTTTAATATTTTTCTTTCTACCCCTTTCAAGTTTATTAATTATATGTATCAACACATTACTAAAAAATATTATATGTATCGACAACAACAATCAAAGGAGTAAAAATGTTAAATTTAAAAGCCAGCAACTAAAATATTTATATGAACATATGTATTATTTTAACTAATTTAAATTTATATTTTGAATATAGTTGTACAATTTTGTTACATTTTGAGTGTATTAAAATAAATTTTAATATTTTATCACTTAAATTGAATGATCTATTTCTTTAGATTTCGAATGTTTTAAAACTTTCATTGTGGGCGTTCTATAAACGTGAATGTTCTATTTTCAGTTGGTTAATTTATTGATTAAAGAATATGTTGGTTACTTATATTTTTCTATTCACGTAGCTAATTTAATACTCAATTTGTATCGCACATAAGATAGTTAAAATAAAAGATTAATTTTCGTTCTTCAAACTAGTTAGTATCCATGATTATTTTTTAAATTTTCCATGCTATCTTTCTACTCAAAGTTTTATTAATCATTTCTAGTTAACTATTAAGTTGTTGTATATATAAGGGCTGCTGATGAGTTGCAGCTATACGATAATCTTCATCTTCATTATTATAAGAGATTTTAAATTTAAATTAAATAAAAAAATTCAGTTTTTTATTTAGAGGTTTATTATGAGAGATTTTGGATTTGAGTTAAATTAAAAAAATTCGGAAACTAATGTGATGTAAAGATTTCGAACCATTTAAGCTCAAATTACTAATCTCTTTTTTTTTATTATTTTATTTTTGACAGTACTAATCTCATTATTACTAAAATGGGGGTCTAAGTCAGAAAAATATTTTGAAGTTTATCTGTAAGACATGAAAAAGCTACAAAATTGTGGCATCAAGAGAGCTCAAACTGAAAGAGAATAAACAAGGAAAAGGGCAAAAAAAGCAAAGCATATTCACTACTATTTCAGTCTTCACAACTCACACGCATTCTCTTCATCTCCACTAAGCCACTAACCAAAACTACTTCAAAGTCATCAACAACAACAACAACACACTTTCCACTTCCAGAAGAAAAAAAAAGGATTAAAAAACGAAAAATTAAAACAAAATGCAGCACAACCAAAATGTCGATATTGACCCTCACCTCCCCGAAATCAAAATCCACCACCCCTCCGCCGCAGCCGCCGCCTCCACCCCGACGCCCACTGCCGGAGCTCGCCGCAAGATCGGCGTAGCAGTCGACCTCTCTGATGAGAGCGCCCACGCCGTCCGCTGGGCGGTTCACCACTACATCCGCCCTGGGGACGCAGTTGTTCTCCTCCACGTCAGCCCTACAAATGTCCTCTTCGGCGCTGATTGGGGTGCCATCGACCTATCCATCAAAACTGATCCCGTCTCCGAGGAGGAGGCCGTCGCTTCAGCTAACCATGGCGGCGGAGACAATCATCGCAAGCTGGAGGACGACTTCGACGCTTTCACGGCGTCGAAGGCGGCGGATCTGGCTCGGCCGCTTAGGGAGGCGCAGATTCCTTATAAGATCCACATTGTGAAGGATCATGACATGAAGGAGAGGCTGTGCCTCGAGGTTGAGAGGTTAGGGCTCAGCGCCGTCATCATGGGAAGCAGGGGATTTGGTGCCGTCAGGCGCGGCAACGACGGCAAACTCGGCAGCGTCAGTGATTACTGTGTTCATCACTGCGTCTGTCCTGTCGTCGTTGTACGGTATCCTGATGATAAGGACGCTGAGGTTGGTGGTGGTAGCGCTGGTGCTGGAGGCGGTGCTCCTGCTGCGGTCGTGGCAGTTAAGGAAGGTGGTGATGGCGAGGCGGTGATCAAGCCAGTTCCTCATGAACATAAAAAAGGTGTTGATTTTGATTCTGCATTTGTGAATTGTGCAATTGATTGACTTTTTTTCTGAGTGAACCTTTTATTTAGTTTATGCTTATTATTTGAAGTGTGCATATTGAGTTCCAGCATGATATGCAAAGTCATGGTTTCATCATAAGCTTATAACTAAGAAGTTGCTTGCGGCTTAGAGCATGTTATTCAGTTATTGTTCATTTGTTCATGGAATTTGTTGCTGTTAGCAAGAGGAAATTTTTGTTGTTGGTATTGTGAATTACAGATATATGTGTATGCACCATGTTTTTCTTTGCTTAGGTATATGGATACATAGTTGGCTAGATGGTTGTGAACTATGAAAGTAATGTGTTATATTTAGGTTTTGATCCTGGTAATTTAGTATTGTAAAGGGTTGCTATTATTGTACTGATTAGTATTGTTGATTTTCTGATTTGATATGACTTTTCTAATTAATTCTCTTCGGATAGTTGTTAAGGTTTCAAAATTGGTAAGTTTTTGTGAAACCTTAGTAAGTGTGTCTAGGAAACTTCTCATATTGCTCTCAATCATGTTATTTGAGACTAATATATATATCAACAGTGTGTCAAAACCAAGGTGTTGCATGTTAGATCCTTGAGTTGTTGATTTTGAATCTGCCTAGTACCTATCTGTGCATCTTTTTGTAAAGCATATGAAGAAATTAGTCATTTTGATTTCTGTATCTCTTTTGTACTCGATCCCCAAAGCATACCTACTATGCTTACCCCTTCAAATTTCAAATTATGTAGTGTGGTGCTGCGTTGTGCATACCCAGAGGACTTTGGCTAATCCCAAATTAGATAAGTCATTGTTTTATGTAAATATTAATTTAGATGCTAGGGGCTTAGGGCCTAGGGCAATTAGGTGCCTTGATATTGCATATTTGCATTCCTCCTGGTTTGTGATAATTGTAAACATTAGGGCTAGGCATCAGCTATTATTGATGAGGCCCGTTATGCTGTATAAGGTTTTGGTCCTTCTTGAGCCTCTCTTGATTATGTTCCGCAGATTGTGAATTCTGAAAACAGATATTAAGTTGCAAATAATACATGTTTTGTTTAGCTGGTAATTGGTGTTTATTTAGCTTCGTAGGCTCCTTTTACTTATACATCCTTGACTAGCTAGATTTGTTGCTGCCTTGTTGTACTTTTGATTCGCGCATAAGGTGCCACATACTCTTTCCAAAGGATTTTCTAAATTTCTTGATGAATGTAAATAATAAAGAGTAAATAGTGAATGTAACAGTGTTCTGTGCCCCCTTCTTCCCCCGAAAAAAAAAAAGAAATGTTAACTGCATGGCTAAATGTGCTCTTGTTGCCATTAATTCAACTACAGATCATTGGTGAACACCAGGCATTCTTTTATTTAACTGATGCATTGCCTGGATGAGTGTTGATTCATTGAACTATGTTCCATTAAACATCTGTTATTAGTGAGTGTGATATATATCGACTTTTGGTATTTACTCTGTTTGTATGCATACACTTGTTGTGAAATTCAAATTTGGCCCCCTAATTGTTAGTTGGTTTGGAACAGAGGATTAGCTGGAGCCAAGTCATTGCTTGATCTTGTCTCGAGGTGTGCCCTTACGCTATTCCTTTTTTTTCTCTTCTTTTTTTTTGTTCTTTCTGTGTATTTATATGTTAAAAGCAATGTAGTTTATGTTATCAACTTATCACCTTCTGCTCTTCACGGTTCTGTTTGCACTGGTAATGCACTTGTTCAAAGTGTTCCTCTAGCTCATTCAAGTACTTATTAATGTTAGACGTAACGATTTCATTACCCTCTTTACTTTCATGTTTCAGCCTCTTGTATTAAATTTCTTTGGAAGTCTCATATATCATGGCCTTTTAAGTCCTGACTATGTTCCCTGTTTCGCATTTGTTCTGTTGCAGAATGTAACATCTGATTCTAGCAGGGAATCAGAAAACATCTGTGTAGTGCTCTCTTTCTTTTACTGTCACCTTTGCTTAGAGCATTTCCTGCGTATGAACTCTGGAAAAGATTAAGGATAGCTTTCTTGTGCTTGTTGTGATCTTGGTTCGTTTAGGATCTTAGAGGATTTGTTTTCTCTTCCGAAACGGTATATACTCTCTGATGTTGTAGATGTGAAATGTCTCTGCCTTTGGACAGTTTATGGGGTACTTGTTCTCATTCTGTATGTGGGATTATCATGTTATATCATATAATGAGCACTCCCTACTTTGCTAGATTATATCAACGAACTGCAATGATGGTAAAAAATTGCATATGCTTTACTAAAAACTTAATCAATTTGTATATAAGTAAAGGAGAGAAAGATGTCAATAAAGGAAAATATATTGTTCTGTAAATGTGGATATCGTGATTTATTTTATCTTTCCATGCCTATTACTAACAAGCTTTGTAACATTGTATGCAATGGTATGTGAATTTCGCTCAAAGATGGAATGGTTGCATGGATTCAATATCTCAATCTATAATTTTATTTTGGTGACTATCTCAACCTATACTTATTGGCAAGACATACAGTACAGACTCAAGCCTTCTAATACAACGGTACAGACACTCTTTTTTTTTTTTTTGGTGAGTGGTACAGATACTCGTTATCAATTACATGTACATGGAAAAAAAAGCCTTCTCTGTCAGGCTGGGCCGGGCTTATGGGCTGGGCCCAACTCCAACAAAACTTTTAAAGGTGAAAATCATTGACTGCTGCTTCATCCTTTCCATAATTGAAATTCACCCTAAAATCTTAAACACTCTTTATGAATATATATATATATATATATATATATATATAAACATTTTCTGGAAAGTCAACCGCGTGAAGTATGGGCAAAATATGGATCCCTATCTTTCTCCTTTTCCTTTTTTTTTTTTTTTGTTTTCTTGGTCTTTATTCATTTGTTCATTCATTCCCCTTTTCTAATTATTATTATCTTTGTATTGTGCTTTTTTTTTTTGGCACAATATAAATTGCATTGTATGACTGTAATGTACATGTACTCTTATTTTGCAATTTTTTTACCTTTGTACCGGCTCCTACTTTTTTATTACAAATTAATTAATAACTAGCCTATCCCTATCCTTATATATGTCCATTTAGAAATGAAAATTAAGCAACCGAAGGCAATTGCTAGTGGCAAATTATGTCATTATAGAACTGTGTCTGTGTGTGCTTTTTCTTGACGTGCACTTGAAAATAATTTTGATTAAAATGTTATATGTTTTCCTCTATTGTTGTTATTATATAACATAATATAAATAAGTGACTTCAACAAGAGGAAAACGAAATATCTAAATTAACCTAAAACTCAATGATTAAATTAAGCATGCCTGTATGATTAAATTAGTTGAAAGAAGTTCAAACTTCAAACACCCCATCCTCCCCAAATATCCATCATGCTTTTTGAAAGGCAAGATCAAACTTTATCCACTAGAGTTTTTTTTATTTTATTTTATTTTATTGGGATGAGAAAATAATTCTTTTTTCAGTGTAAAATATGAAAAAGGTCCTTTGTGAGCACTAAGAAAAATGAAAAAAAAAGAAGCAGAGTTTGTACCTTTTTCAAATTTTAAAACAATAGTATTTCATATTACCAAAAAAAAAATTATTTCAATTCTTTTTAAAAAAAGTGAAGTCATCCAATACATTAGAATATAACAACTCATTACTTAGATATTTAGATATTGTATATTCACACTTGAAGATGAAAGCCAACCTTCGAAGAACTAGGATAACAAGCATAAATTAATTTACATGTATTATAATACACCTTCATACATTCCTATGATACGAAAACATATAAATATCAATACATAAATTTTTCTATGTTGTAAATGGTGTGTACGAAGATATACAATGGTACATGTAACAGTATCGATAAGTATGAGCGCATATATATATATATATATATATATATATATTAATTACATCAATTAAGGAATTATATTTTCAAAATCAATCCGAAAAAAGAAAGGGGGAAGAAGAAGAAAGCATCCAATTTAGACCACATTCCATAAGTGGATGAGACAAATCCACCCAGTTGGCAAGTTGGGATAGACATAACTCATAAGTGGTTTAAGTACATTGTATTGTCCTTCTTTTGCATCCCCCATGCTCAATGTGGGGGGCTTTAAGGTTTCTACAAACTCCTCACAACCACCATACGATTAGTCTCTATACCTCCCACTCCTTCTCCAAACTTTGTAGGTTAACACAATTACACTATCTAGAATATGGAAACTATTGATGACCATGATTATTTCAATACATAGTAATATAATAATGAGGCTTGAATTGAATTGAATTGAATTGAATGAGACGTTTCAACAAAAGTGATTAACCTTGCACAATGAAACACTTGGCCAAGTGGGAGTGTGTATGTGGGTGGGGATTTCAATTTTCATGTGTGGTTTGAAATACCTACCACCTTTCAATTTTCAGTTATTTTTACAAGTGAAATTGACTTTTAAATAAACAAAAATATCAAAATACATGATAAAAATTAAAATGGGAAAGGCATCATCACTTTCACCTAACATGAACAAAATCCACCCTAGAAATTGAGGCAAGAACTGTGAAGTTTATTAGGTGATGATCATCAATTGGGGTGGTCAGTACTTAATAGAGTACGTTGACATCAATGTTTTTGGTGAGTTTTGATCATAATGGTTGGTGATGAATAGCATCATCATAATGATATGTTCCAATATTCGTAATCCACGTCGACACCCACTTGTTCTTCATATTATAGAATTTTGCTGAGTGTACCATTGACACACAATTTTAGATGTTCAAATATTGTTATCACCGTCTATGATTGTGGCAATCTAGATCATCCCTGTGATTAAAGATTCTTGGGTGTTTGAATGGCCTCATAGAGATGGAATAGTGTTCATCATCATTATCACCTTCTAATCTTTCCGACGAGCAACACCCTATTTCATCCTGCACCACAAACAAAAATTAACATCAAATCAAACATTTGTACATAAAATATAGGGTTCAAGTATAAAATATTAAAAAAAAAAACTTATGTTAACTAATGAAACAAGGTTACAAATTACACCAAAATTAGTTATCTAAATCAGTTATTAATATATAATACACATTAAAATATAAATTACATATTGAAAATAATAAAATTACATATGTATTTATGTATTTTATACATGATGACTGATTTTAAAAGCTGATTTTTATGTACAAATAGAATTATCGATATAAATGTATATAGAAATAAAAAACTTACATCTTCATCAGAAATAGAAGAAGAATGGTGGATATTGTTATGATTATGTTGAAAGCGCTTCAAGTTGTTGAATCGAAAAGAAGATGAAGTATTGCTAGACATGTCTCCATCATCGTCGCCGTTATTACCACCACCGGAAACGGAAGACAAAGGCACCACCTGGTTCTCTCCCTCCTCCTCTTCTTCTTCCTCTTCCTCTTCCTCTTCATCTTCATCTTCATCTTCGTCATCCTCAGATTCATCTTCAGAATCATGTTGACGATGAATGGTGGAGGTGACGGGAAGAGAAGAAGAAGAGGAGCAAGGATGGCAGAGAGAGGAGGTAATAGTGAGGGAGGGCCCAGAAGCCTTCCAGGGAGTGGGGCGGTGGCAGTGACGGCAGAGGAGCACTCTGAGATGCTTAGCGACAAGGAAGTTGGCTCCGTGAACGGTGCGATCGCAGTCCCAGCATAGCTTAGCCTGGTCCGACTCGCACAGCATCTGAGCCATCTTCCCACACAGCGCGCAAAAACACTCATCCCCTTCTTCCATTCTTTCTTTCTTTCTTTCTTTCTTTCTTTCTCTCTGTTTCTTGTTATGAATTAACTGCTATATATGAGTATGTATAAATATAGATAGAGATAATCTCAATCACAGTCACAATCAGTGAATCACAATTGGGTGGGAAAGTAGTTAAATGTGTACTGTGTATGGATTTAGAAACTATGGGAATTGAATTGAATTGTATTTGTAGATGGTGTAAGGTTGAGGCCCATTCTCCCTCTCTTGTCCCTGTCTTCTTCTCTTCTCGCTTCTAATTTCATTTCAACTTCATTTTTATTGTTTTATTTTAGCTTATACTCAAATGCAGTTAATTTAGTCACCAAAATAAAATACAATTAATTTTATATAAAGTTACTTGTTAATTAAATTGATATATTTAATCAAAATATAATTTAATTATTTTAAATAATAATTTTATGTAAAATCAATTATATCTGAATTTTCATCTTTATTTTATACGAATTTAATTTTGATACAGTTTAAAGAGTGCCACGTTATAAATTTTTTTTTTTTCATTGATCCATAATTTAGATATAATTACACCACGTTCTAAAACATTTTGCACATATATCAAAATTAAACTTAATTTATATATAATATAATAAAAAAATTATTTTTATTTATTTATTTATTTCATGGTATTAAACATCTTTTTCCTACATGGGTGGGTTATATTTTTTATCTGGGCCCGTTCACGTGATAATCACCTGGGCAGAGACAATCTTCGATTTACTAAATTATGGGCCAGCTAACCACTCATATCACATTATCATGTCTGTAATGTGTTACTAATTTTATACTCTACTACTCACCGCCTCATCTAGTGTTTTAGTTATTATTAAACTTAGTAAAAATTTCCTACACTTGTGGAATTTTTTATAATATGCGGCTTTATAAAAAAAATTAATAGATTCTTTTTTTTATTGTCAATGATCCGACAGGTCGAGAACTAATTCACTGTGAATCTGAGCCCATTTAAGGGTCTATCGCTAGTTAATATCATAAAATGAGATTCAACCCCCAACACTTATTTAAACGGACTAGTGAGCTAAATAGCTGACTACTAAATCAACCCAAGTTAATTATTTAACAGATACTTTTAGAATATCTTTATCTTAGAGAAGTAAAATTCCTGTACAAAAGTAAAAATTCTATAAATCACTTATTTTCTTTTTCCTTTATTTAAATTAATAATTTATAATTTGAATTTGGCCATACAGGGTATTTAAAGAAGGGCGAAGTTTGTGGGATGGGACTTTGGTTTCCACCAAAGGGGCGAGTGTAGACAACCATATATCTTGTATTATATTTTGGTTGGTTTATCGTAGACTTTAGATTCACCACACAAATAGCTAAGCATTTATGATTTGATTTGCATGTATCTTTCAAATTGAAACAATCTTTTTATGGGCTCATAGCAAGCCACGCAAGATTTCACATGGGATTACGCCATACGTGGCATCCAAATCTTGATTATCGCTTAGCTGGAATTTTGAATGCTGCTACTACTAAGTACTAAGATCATCATATTTATATATGAATGAATCAATGAGTGGATAGAAAGAAGAGAAGAGAAGAGAGGGTGATGAGTGATGTGTATGGTTCACTGAATGGAGACTTTTTTCGGAAACGGTGTTGCATGTTACATGCTTTTTTGTCACGGTTCTAATTTTTACTTAAAATTTATATTTTTATAAGAAACTAGAGTATTCTTTGCTTGGTAATTGAGATAATTAAAAAAATAAATTAAATATAATATTATCTAAAAAACACTCATTTTAAATGACTGAGGTGAATTTTAAATGACTAAGGTAAATGAGATTACAAAATAATTTTTTTATTAAATTAAAATTAATACTTTCTTTTATATATATATATATATATATATAATGATTCGAAATTTTTTTCTTCATTTTTTTATTAAATTAAAATAATTTTTGAAGGGACAAATAATTAATTGGTTAATCTCTCTGTAATGTAATGTGATCTAGAATATATAAGTACAGTTTTGAATTTTTTATGCTCCTTAATATATTTGCCTAATAATAGTTAGTTAAAATAATTTTATTAACTTTGTGTTTGATGTTTGTATTTTTTTAATGAATGCTTACTTTATGTATTTATTTTATTATATTATTTTTATATAAATAAATTCGAAAAGTAGTAACATAAATAAAAGCAAGTCCATTGTATTGTTAAACAAATAAAAATAAGAAATTATGTAAAAATAAGAAATGATAATTTATCTATTAATCATCTTGCGAACTAAATGATTTAGAGTTTAGATATTTTTATTATTTAATACTTTTTAACATTTTTTCTAGA
>JASCZI010181360.1:57556-74444 GCA_036250425.1 Stylosanthes scabra | reverse complement strand
ATGGATTTACACAAATGTTTTTTGGTTTTCACTACAGATGAGATATGTGTTGTGGAGCCTTCTCCTTCGTGGAAGGTGCGTTAGTTATTCTGTAACTATCACTATATATGTACACATGACCGTACGAATTTATGTCCATATGTATGCACCAATTCAGCAATTGTTTTTTTTGTGACAAGGATACACTCCTAGACAAGAATACTCAAATCCTGTTTAATAACAGAACATAAATTACTCCAAGGTTCGAGCCATTCAGCATGAGAAAGAGATAATCTAGCTACTGTTTTTGCCATGACATCAGTCCTTTGGATAAGACCTAATTCAACCCACCAATTACGTTGTATGAGTTCTTGAATTTAGAAATCAGATCAACGTTATGTACACTACCATATATATCTAATTATCTATGTAGCACCCTGCACAAACTATAAGATAAGATTTCCTTATGGGAAAATTATTCAACTGTGTGTTAGGCTAGTAAAAAAAAAAACTGTCTGTTTGGAAAAACAATTTTATTTCATTGCATACAATATGCATATTTTTTTTATTAAATTGGACAACCTTCGATCTTAAATTTACCACTCACACACATATTATATTCTCTCTTTTTTCACAAGAGATAATAGTGCACATAATGAGAAACTACTACTTGTGCCACTCGACCAAACCCTCAAGTGCCACATTGTCTTCTTTACATATCATTCACTACTGCCCCACCATGACCCACACCTTTCTTGCCACAAACCACCGTCACATTCGGGCAATACAATTAATTTAACACTATTATACTTATCGGTTATCATTAATAAAAAGGGTGTTTTTTGGTATTATAAAAAGGGTATTTTTATCAATTCATATCCAACTATTGGTGACTTGATTTTTTTTTCGACAAAGTGACTTCTTATTATTTAACATGTTACTCTATCTAAATACAAGTTTTGATTATTTAATAAATTGTGCCAAGCGGTGCTTAAAGCTGAGCCTATTTCTTCATTAAGGGACCATTACTAGTATCACTTTTTTTTTAAATCCAAACTGATACAATTTATTGTCAAAAAACAAAAATACAATCTGAAATCCCAGTTAACTAAAACATTTAATCCTAATAATTATCCCCACCTCTCCTTTCCTACCCTGTTTCTTCATCTCTGAACAAGGGCTCTATCCAATGTAATCCTTCAACGCCATTATGGTTGCTTGTCATGTCTGATAAGTAGGAGACAAGAATGCCACTGTTCTTGGGGGAGTTGCGCTGCTGCAGTGAAAGCTTGGGGAAAGAAGTAGCCCAACCCGAACCTATCCGGTGTGTGAAGGATATAAATTTTTGGAAAAGTAGATTTCCAACCTGAAACTTTTAATAGAAAATAGTAATATTTTAATTGAGGTCTTATAAAAGGATATAAATATTTGGAAAAAATTCTAAAGTTATTTATATTTTAGAAAAAAATAATATTTTAATCACTTTTTAATTTATAAATGTTATTACTTATAGTTTCACTATATTAATTTAAAAATAATTAAAATATTACTATTTTCTATTAAGAACTTTAGAGGAGTTTGTACTAAATTTTTCATCAAGGGATGCTTCTATGTTTGACATAATGACATTGATCGATGTCTTGTTTCCAAAATATTGATGTGCATTTAGAAGTTTAAATTGTTATGTTGGGATATATGTAATAATTACGTATGATTATATATCTACAATACAAAAAATTATCCATTTTTGATCTATTCGATGAAAAATTTTGTGACAGAAACATATTCTTGTCGGATTTTGAGACGCAAATTGTAATCCGATGAAAATAATTTATGATGGGTCGAATGTTTTTTGATAATTTTTGTTGGAATCTAATTTGACGGAAATGTTTTGTTAGAAAAGTCCGTCGCTAAATCTGATGGTTTTTATTCATTTTTTTTAAAAAAAAATAAAAAACTTTTCGTTGGATTATCCATTGAATATATTCAAAATTTGTGTCAGATAAATCCAGCAGTTTTTTTTTTATTTTTTTTATAATTCAAAACAAACAATCAAAACAAAGAAATGTTCAACAAGCATGAGTTCTAGTAATAAAACAAATAAGAAAACATAAAATTAGCTCAATATGAGCACACATCTCAAACTTGGTGTATCACTCCATATCAGTCATCAATACTCCACCCCCACTCCAATCCATTAGCCGCGGAGTTCTCTAGCATTTGAGGCCCCTCACTTGCCTTTAACACGATCATTTTTTTTCAAAGACCACTCCTTCAGCCAGTTGAGAGTACACGCCTTCACATTCTGTCTCAACTCGTCCCTGTTAAGTGTTCCTCCATGGAATATCATCTTGTTTCTTGCACCCCAGATACACCAAGGCACAGCAAAAAATACTATTATTCAGAAAGGTATGGATTCTTTGGCCACTCGATTATCCATCCATGAATCAAAGCACACCCTCACAGCTCCTGGCCATACCCACTTTAGACCCCAGCATTCTAGTATCTCACTCCAAATTTCCCAAGAAACTCTACATCCAAAAAACAAATGATGCACCGTTTCTACGTTCTCACCACACAACACGCATCATGCTTCTCTTTCCCTCAAAATTCCTAATCTCACAAGTCTCTCCCTCGTATTCAACCTCTCAAGTAAAACAAACCATAGAAATAACTCCACTTTGGGCGGTACAAACCCACGCCACAGTTTCTTAGAGAAGTTAAAAGCATTAGATTCTAATTCACCAAATCTATTTTTGTATGCTACTGTAAGAAAGGAGCTAACAGTGTACTCACCTTGCTTATCGAATACCCAATTCCACGAATTCGCTTTATCTCTTGCCAAGTTGACCCTCGATAGAATCCGAAGCAGCCTTCTCAGATCCTCAACCTCCCATTCCTTGAGTGTTCTTCTCCATTCGAATATCCATGTCCACATCAACCCATCCCATGCACCAAATTCTACTATGACGCCTTCTTTGTTCGTTGTTACTCTGTATAAAAGAGGAAAGACGTCTTTAAGTATCCCTTCTTTCAGTCAGCAGCCTTCCCAGAACTTCGTTGAGGCCCCATCACCTAATTGGATTTTAAGGCCTTGTTGATACACCTTCGTAGCCTCCGAATCTAGTTGTGGCGCTTTCATGATCTCTGCCCATGGCCCTCCATTCGAATCCATCTTCTGTCCATCCATAATCTCATTCGGATTTCCTCTGTTACATGCACACACGATTTTCTTCCATAGCGGGCATTTCTCTTTATCAAATCGCCACCACCACTTAAATAACATGGCCATGTTCTTGAGCATAATGTCTCCAACACCCAGACCACCCAATACTTTGGGCCTTTGTATCACATCCCAACCAACCGTTGCTAAACCTCTCTTTCCATCTCCTTTGCCCCAAAAAAAGCGAGATTGCAGTGAGATAATCTTCTTGCACACCTCTTTGGTCAGTTTGAACAAACTCAAATAATACATGGGGAGGTTGTTCAAAACTGCCTTGATTAACACCAGCGTTCCCGCCTTTGACAAAAATTTTCCTTTCCAACACTTGAGCCTATCCTCTATTTTATGAATTACAGGATCCCATGTCTTCACTCTCCGAGGGTTGGCACCAAGCGGAACACCCAAATATTTGATAGGTAGTTCCCCTATCATGCACCCCAGAGCAGAGCTAGTAGCAGTAGCCTCAACATCACAATTTACTCCAATAATTGCCGACTTCGCATAATTAATCTTCAATCCCGTTATTATCTCAAACCATATCAGCACCCTCTTGTAATTAATAACTGTTTCTAAATCCGGAGGGCAAAACAGAATTGTGTCATCTGCAAATTGCAGATGACTAAGGCTAATGCATTCCTTTCCAATAAGCAACGGTTTAATGAGACTCTTCTCCCTTAACCTCCCTAGCACCGCATTAAGAACCTCACCCACCATAACAAATAAAAAAGGTGACAATGAATCCCCTTGGCTCAGACCCCTTCTGAAGATCAAACGGTAGGGTAGGTGTGCCATTGACAAGAATAGACATAGAAGCAGTAGAAATACACTCTTTGATCCACCCGCTCCATCTCCTCCCAAACCCCATTTTTTCTAGAACCAAATCCACAAAATCCCATCTTACTCTGTCATAAGCTTTGTGGAAATCCAATTTGATTAGCCATGCTTGCTTCTTCTTCTTTCTCAGCCAGTGTACTGTTTCTCACGCTATCAAAGCACCATCAATAATCTTTCTCCCCCCCACAAATGCGGCATGTTCTTCCCCAACTAGCTTTGGCATAAGCGGCTGTAGTCTTCAAGAAAGGATTTTCGAGATCTTTATATACGCAGCCAACCATGCTTATGGGTCTGTAATCTTTTATCTCCCCCTTCGCATCCTCTTTAGGAGCCAACACTACCCAAGACATAGTAGCACCTTTTGGAAGACCGCCAGTTTTGAAGAACTCCATGACCAGTTCAGTAAAATCGTTGCCCACCACCTCCCAAAGTTTCCTAATGGCCTTAAAATTAAAGCCATCAGGACCCGGGGCTCTAGAGGGCTCACACTCCCAAACCGCCTTCTTTATATCCTCCTTAGTGGGAACTCTCTCAATCCATTCTGCTTCCTGAGAGCATTCTTTCAACCATACCATCAGAAAAACAGATCTTGAAAAATTGTTCTTCCGTATACAGTTCCTTATAGTATCTCCTAACCCCATTCATGACATCATTAACTCCTTTCAACCACACTCCATCAATAGCAATACTCTCAATGACGTTCTTACGCTTTCTAGACTTAGCAATAACATTGAAGTAGCGGGAGTTTTTGTCCATACCTTTGACATAACGCATTCTTGACATATGTTGCCAGTACTCCTCCTTCTTTCCATACCAGTGTTGCAGCAGTCTATCCAGTGCCCTACTTCTAGCAATTGTGCAATCATTCACCTTGCCTTCCTCTCTCTGTTGATCTACCTTTCTGACCTCCTCCTCAATAGCATCAATCTACTGATTGATTATACCGAATGACTCCTTATTCCATATCCTCAAAGGAACCTTCAGCCTTCTCATCTTCTCAAGGGCGTTCATTTTCCAAAAATTAAGCCACTCCCCTCTGACCGTTTCCACAAAGGAGGGGTGCGAAAGCCATGCATCCAGTGTCCTGAACGTTTGGGACCCTAGTCAAGTTCATCCGACTAAACCACCAAAACACAATGATCCGATAGCACTCTCGGCATGCATACCAAACTCATGGATGAGAGTTCTTCCTGCCATTCCACATCGTTAAACACTCTATCAGTTCTACTTCTTGACCTACCCCTTAACCATGTGTATTTACGATCACACAGCTCCAGCTCTATCAGGCTTAATTCCTCTACCCATTCTTTAAAATCTTCACTGCTCCTTGGAAGGGTCGAGTACCCCAACCGATCCTCAGTTGCCAATATCTCATTAAAATCCCCTCCCCACAAGAATGGGACCAACGAATTTTCTTTCAGCTCCTTCAACTCCTTCCATAATCTTAATTTCTCCTCCCTTTCATGAGCTCCGTAAACAACGCAGAATGCCATTACTTTGCCTATTTCTATCACCCTCCCCTTCACCGCCACCCATCTCTCCCCACTCAGAGTCACCTATCCGTCAGAAACGACTCCTCCCAAACGCATAGTACACCCCCTGCACTTCTCACTGCCGCATCATGCTCCCAACCCACCTCACCTATCTCCCACAGTCTACTTACAGAGTTCTTATACATCACCTCCTTTTTTGTCTCCACTATCCCCAATAATCCTAATTTGTTCTTCACTTTCCATTTTTTAACCATCTCTCCCTTCCCTCTCCCCCCCAACCCTTGTACATTCCAGAATCCCACTCTCATTCTGTACCCCTTTCCCTCCTCGAACAAGCCTCTGTCGCCTCCATCCCGCCTTCTTCCAATCCACTCATGCTAGCTCTCAATCTCCCCATTCTATATATTCTCGATCTCCACCATTTTATGCTCAATTAACTTCCTCTCACTGTCCAAAAACTAGATGCCTCCATCTTCACAAACCCTAATTACTGTTCTCGCCTCTCTCAAGGGTGAAAGAAATGAAGAGGAAATTGAATTTGTGTCGCGTTTGCCCCCTTCCACACTAGGCTTCTCGCTCTCTCTTTACACCCCCTTTTGGTTCTCAATTAGGCCCTCACCCATTATTCCAGTATTAGATTGGGCCCCAACCACTACGTCCGACCCAACTTCATCCGGTCCAAACCCAGGAGGATAGGGGAGTGATTCATTCCGCCCATCACTCACACGATCCATATCTCCCACCCCATCCTCGACCCATAGCCCATCACCAATATCTACTTCTTGGCTTGGGTGACTGTCGTTATAAGGCCCATTCTCCTTCTCTATTCTTTCCCTTCCTTTAACAGATCCCGTCAGGCCCATTCTGTGTTTCTCCTGTTTCTCCATTCCCTCTCTAGGGATCTCGTAATGGGCCACGACCCTATTGAGCCCATCACAAACTTTTTTGTTCCTTTTCCCCTCTTCGTCACCCCTCGCCCCACCTTCCCCTTCTGTTCCTTCCTTTTCGTTGTTATGAGCCCTCCACCCCACTTCATATGAGGCACTGAATGCTGCTCCACCTGTTACACTCCCCGACGGAGAGTCCCTTTCCAACGTTCTCCTAATTATTATATCATCAATAAGTGGCTCCCATGCGTCACCCACGTGCTCCTCAACATGCCTTCTGCCAGTCTTTCCACCTTCTCCTTCCTGTTTGTCAGCACCATCCATGGCTGCCTCCGGAACCACCACGCTATTACCGTCTTCATGAACAAAAGCCTTCTGGTTCGGGCAATCCTCTCTGCAAAGATTACTTTCATGGCACACACCAGGATGAGCCTGGTCATTATACATCTCTCTCCCAAATTCTTTAACGTACACATCATACTTCCTATCTCCATCCTCTAGAACTACCCACTCATGAATGAATTCCCATTGAAAGGAGTCAATAAGAATGCTAGCGCATGTGTACGATAGGTAATAGTCAGTGACCTCATCCATCATCACAGGCTTGCCCCAGAATTTGCCAATCTTCATCATGGTATCTGTCAACCAGAGGTGAACGGGAATACCCATTACTTCTAGCCACACCCTCCTGGATAACGTACGTGTGAAGCCCCATTGGGGTCTCAGTTCAAAGAATATCGATCTTAATCCTTGACTTCGTAAACCTTCTTTCTCGCCTCCACGCTCTCAAATGTGAGGAGGCACTTGAATGGACCCAAGTCTCTGCATTCAACTTCTCCTGGCCCCTCCCATTTCTCAGCTATCTGCTCTTTAACCAATCCAAACCTAATCGTCTCTATTGACTCTGCCACTACACTCTGCTTCAGGATGTCCATCAATGTCGGATCAGCCGTAACCTCAATCGACTTTCTCCCCGTCTCCATCTCCTTTGTCTCTGGTTGCATGCCCATCATCCCATCATTTTCTTTCTCCTGGTACACCTTTGAGGCCTACTGATCAGAATCCTCATACGGCTTCTCCTTTGTTATCGGTATAGATGGATTCATCTTCCTCACATTTTCCTGTCTCAGAAAAGTTGCATGCTTGACCGTCATTCTCGCAGTGCCAACGAAGGTTCCGTTTAGTTTCTCAACGACTCTCACCACACCACCTCTGGCATCAAACCTGACAAATGCAAATGGTCTATTGCTCTTGTTTCTTTTCTTTCTCGAAACGTAGATATCCACAACATTTCCTGCCCACCAGAAGATCCTGTATAATGATACTTTTGCAATATCATTAGGTAGGCCATCAACAAAGACCGTATGTGACATTCTCTCTATTTCATTCCATTCTTGCTCCTTCCGGTTAAAAGACCTATTCCTTCTTGAGCTCTGAATCTGCCAATCCATACTGGCCCCGTGAATCATCCCACCCAACAAACCCTCCTTACAACCAGGCACAATCCCCCCACACTCTCCCCCTTATTTCTCCGACCGGCGCGGCCGGCCTCCTCACTATGAACCACCCTCTCAATCTAACCTACCGCTACCTCCTAAACCCTAGCAGAGCTCTGTGTCTATTATTACTGGTTAGCGGTCAATATTTTCTTACATTATAGATAAATCCAACCGTTCTTCGATAGTTTCTTGTAGTGCTACTTAATATGAACTTTCATATATGTAAGAGTTATTAATTTGAATTCAAGTGTGTTGGTTCTTATTGAAATTCCATATTTATCTAATAAGGACATGTGTAGTAAACAAATTTAATTAAAACCATCCTTTGAAAGAGAACTTTAGCTACAGTATATCCTAGAATTTTTTAAATTAAAATAGTCATTCATTTTATAATTAAAATAAATTAATAATACGCTAAACGTACACTTAATTTATTATTTTCCATTGTTCTAGTGTAAGATTATGCATAAATTGTGAGCACTTATTTACACCAAAGGCAATATCCGGCCTTGTAATTGTTAGGTATTGTAGATCACCAATAATAAATGAGATATATCTTCTTGGATCATCAAATATCTCAAAATCATTAGCATATGATTTTAGACTAGAAATAATTGGAGTTGAAATTGGTTTTGCATCAACCATGGCTGATTTCAGTAACAATTCTTTGATATATTTGACTTGTTTTAAGATCAATCAGTTTGTTCTAAAACGTTCGATAAAATATTATTTTGATATCAAATAAAATATCACATAACTTAAAAAATCGTGTCTTATTTAAATTTTACTAGAATCGTATCTTATCTAAAAACTTTTGAGTGATATGATTATCATAAATAAACCAAAAGATGAAGTTACAGCAAAAATATTATTTATAGACCAAAATTTAGCAATCAAATATTTATGTATTTTATAGTAATTTTTAATATATATTTTATATTTTAATATTATTATATACTAATATTTAATTTGGTAACTGAATTTTGGTATGTAATAGGATAGCCCAGCTATGTTAGCGTGATATAATTCATAATTGAAGAGGGTTAAGTAATGAGAGTTTAATTTGACACTTGATAGTGGATGATAAAACTATGGTAGGGTGGATTAACGGAAGGTGAGAAACAGCTGAATAGAATGGCTCACATGATACATGAATTGTGGCATTTACTCCAAAATATACGGGTTGATTTCAATTCAGAGGTTAGAAGCAATTCAAGTTTCAAAGTTAAAGCACTGTATGTGATCGATTGCCGTTGAATTGCATGAGTAATTGGGTCCTACTGAGTGTATTAATAAGGTGACAATTAACTTACAGTTAACTTCATGTGAAATTAGCAATTTAAAGTTAATAAATTATAATTTAGTCAAATATATTAAATCATATAATACTTCTTATATACAATTTTATATTAAGTTAAAAAAAAATTAAATAAAATTAACTGTACATAAGTATTTACTTAACAAGAATTAATTGCGACAAAGAGGCATATATGTATATATGTGGTGATTGCTTTGTTATATGGAACGGTGAAAATAATGTAATTTATGGTAGTAGTTAGAGCATATATAAGTATATGTACGCTTGTATTGTATCATTTGACTGATTCATACATCCATGATGACAATACTATAACATATTATGCTCCATGTCATGAAAATTTGACTAAAATTTTATGTTGGCTGCCGAAAGTCTAATATAACCCTCTTATTTATCCGAATTTAAGACTGGCTATAACATAAGCGAGTTTCTTGACAAATGAATTAATTGCATGATACCTTTTGAACTCTCCCCTAATTGAGTCGAAGTTATTAAAAACGATCTAAAAAATCTCAAATCTTCGTATAAGAATCTTAATTATTAGGAATATGAAATAAAGCAAATTAATTATTATGGCATGTTGACAATGCTATATAACTTTGATAATTAACTTATAATCAAGCAGCCTACCCAATTTGATAATCAATTCAGTACTGATTTCATCATGACATGGAAATGACTATAAGTAGTAATATTTATATTTCACGTTTTCACGGGAAAGTGATGAAATATGCATGCATGCAACACGAGGCGGCTACCGTAACCTTTCATCTTATTTACCACCAACATAACTAACTTTTTTTTAATAGATGTAACCAATATTCACATATTTATTAAAAATATGTCAAAAAAATATGCGATTAAAAGAAATATAGAAGACTACATATTAATTAAAATTAAATATGTTTTTTTTAAAAAAAATATGAGATGTATATATATAAAAGTCTAAAATAAATTGGTAACAACGAACTTTCAGATTTCAAAAATGTTTTTAACTGTTTATTTTTATCCAATCAACTAAAAAATTTAGACTTCAAGGAGGTGGGAAAGGAAGTTACACAAGAAAACAAACAGTCCTAAAACAAGCAACTATCACAAAACAAAACAAATTTAAGAAGATAATTTTTTTTAATAAATAAATAAATAATTTATATCAATATAAAATATTAAATTTAATATATAATTTAATTTCCAACATAAATAATTAAAGATAATAAAAAATAAAAATGCACATATATACTTAAGAAAACAAATGACTTATTAATAGACAAAAATATTTAAATTTCACAAAAGACTCAAATTTAAATCCTTTATCGGGCCGCAGGGCTTTTTCCATCCTTTCTTCTTTGCTGTAAAACATATCCCAGTTCTTTGATGTAATAATGACTTTAGATTAATAATTGTGTATAATTTTTACTCCCCAGCCTATAGTTTATTAAATTTTGGAGAATATACAAGACAAGTGGAAACTTCAATGCAACTTCCACCTTTTCTTGTTTCCATATTATCAACAAATAAACGTACAAGAAGTATAATCTCTTCTGCTACTTTGTGCCTCCAATATGTTCTATTATCAAATAATCAATCATGTTATGCGAATATAAAAAAAATCAGCAAAAGATTATTTATATAAAAGTACGTATTAGTACAATTTTTTATTATACTACTATAAATAAATTTGACTATTAATCTACCATAGTTAAATTATTTTAGTGATTGAGTATTTAATTAAAAAATTATGTAAGTCAATATATACAAATACAATAATTAATTTAATTCATGTTTTTTAGTCTATTCCTCAATATATGCGTACAAACACTAAAAAGAAAAGAAAATATATTATATTTGTCACACAAACTTTCGAGAAATGATTTTGCTAATGAATAAAAAATGAAAGTCTTATATTAAAAAATAAAAAAATTTGAAGTTTTAATACATTAAATAAATCATATATATTAAAAATTATTGATATCTTATAATGATTTTCTCAATGTTCTGAAAACCGACTAGATCGATCAGTTTGATCAGAAAAATTGAGAACTAATTCTTTGTCCGGTTCGATTCAAATAAAAATATTAATGGACAAAAAATCGGTTAAAAATGATCAAACCTAAAAAATTTAATTGGTTTTTCTTAATTTTTTAATATTATATGTTATATTTTAAATTATTTTATTATATATTTAAAAAAATTAATCCGATCACAATTCATCACAATTAAACTTTTAAATTATTGAACTAGTCATTTTATGAGTGCATTGAGTGATCCAGTTATTGCAACCTGGATTTTATGGAGAATGTAAAACACAACTCTTGGCACAATGTTACCAAAAAATAATAATCATTATTGCTTAAATTTGGATCATTCTTGGCTTTCTCCTGGTCCTGGAACGTAAGTGTTTTTGGAAAAAGCTAGGGCTGCCCCACTAATCACGGACGGAATCTCAATTGCTTTGTTTTTGTCTTCATTGTATAAAGGACTGCACTGAAACATTTGAGTGAAGATCACAACTGTATCATATATTGAGAAAAGGAACTTTAATGAGCTTTAATTTCTATCTTTCCACGAAATTTTTTTAATTCAAACGTTTAAACTTTACTTAAAGGGAAATGAATATACTACTATTAAGTTACCTTTGGCTTGACATGATATTCCAAACGTGTAATCCGTGTGTTTCTTAGCATCCTAATGATGGGAAAGGAATATATAAATTAAAGTAGCTATGATTAGTAAATTAAAGCATCTGCATATATAGTTATGTAGGCTATAATGAAACACATAATCAAAATTATCTTTGGAAAATGGGAAAGTGTCGTACGTGTACCAATAAATTAAATAGTCTAGTAATATATAATATAAAAACAGTGCTATAAAATTAATATTAAAAAGTCATTAGGGAGCCAATAAATATAATTATGAGACGATAAAATTAAAAAAAATAAAAATAAAAATAAAAATATTGATTAATGTAGGCCATCAACAATATTGATTTTATAGACTTTCTCATAATATAAATGTACTTATTAATGATCGACTAAAATTAAAATGTTAATAAGCATCCTTGAATTTTCAATTTTTTTTAAGAGAAAATTTTAGGAGTCAATATAATTGAGAATCAATGTACTTGATGGTGATGATGATAATTTATATATTTTGTGGATGATTATTTTTATTATATTTGAATGATAATGTTTTTAATTTTGAATGATAATTTTTTCTAATTTTAGATGATAACTTAATTATTAACTATCTAAAAATTCACGAATATTGATTCCGTTACACTGCAATTTTTTTTAATGAATAAATTAGCAAAATATAAATATTGTTTTTTCTCGTAGTCAAATTATTATATTCTTCAAAATATTATCATAAAAAATAAAATTACAACATATCATCTTTTTGAAATGGAAGATTTTTATGTATGAAGATGGGAGAATTGGTGGTGGACTGGTGGTGAATAAGTTAGGAGTTAGTGTTAGGTTTCTATGTTGATATACATATACTCGGGAATCTTGCTTTTATACGAGAGCAATGCTATATGACCAGTAAATTCTTTTATTTTTGTCAACAATTATCCATTAATACTCAAATATCTTAGTTAAAAGTATAGAATTTGATTATTTGATTAAAGTAGTAAAATTGCTGGTCATACATGTTGGCTAAAATTAATTGAAACTGTTGGCTACTTAATTTTTCTCTAAAAGAAATCTTATCAGATGACCTCCTAGCTATGTATGTTGTGAGTTTGGTTTTGTTAATATCGCTACTGGAGACCTGCTTTGGCAAATTGTATATAGTAAACAAGAGAAAAAGTGGGCAAATTTTGAGGGGGAAAGGATTTAAAAAATGGGCAAATAATCTTATGATAGGATGGTTTAAGTAGTTTGTAATGCCCTCTTTCTTATCTTTTTTTGTTGATTTTCTTTAGTATTAGGCTCTTATCTTTATTGTTTTGTTGACAATATTCCAATACTCATATAATCTTATCAATAATTCTATACATCCTTTAAATTCATTCCACCATTCAGGCTTTAATTTTAAAATATAATTATAATAATAATAATTAATCCACATGATAAGAATATACTGCTGGTGATTTCTATTTTTACTCAAAAAACTGAATTCTGTTATTTTTTTAATCTATTTCTCTCTTTTCTTCCTAGCTCTCTCATTTCTGCATCCCACTCCCTCCCATTTGTATTACTCTCTCTTTCTTTTTCACCCTCCCATTTGTATTACTCTCTCTTTCTTTTTCATATTTAATTCTTTATCATCTCTATATCATTAAGTAGATGTATATATATTTTACTTTGGCAATTTTAGATGTGTTTATAATAAATTTTTACGTGTGTGAATATTGATATATGTATACATAATATTATTTCAGATGCGTACATATAACATTATAATTAATATGTATTAAGTTTAAATTTTAAAAATAATCATTAACCATTCTAATATCTCCATTATGTGTATATATAAATACGTTGGCAATTTTGGATGTGTTCATAATGAGTTTTTATATGCGTGGATAATAAATTTTGTTTAAGATAAAATAATTTTAAATGTGTACATAAATTTGTAGTTATCCATAAGTTTGTTTGTTACATTGATTTATTTGAATTTAATTATTATATTGAATTTTAAAATTTCAATTTATTATTAGTTGGAAAGAGAAAAAAGAAATAATAAATCTACATGTGATGGTTGTAATGAAACATTTTTAAATTTTGAAAAAAATAGCTGATTAAAAGAAGATTGTTAATGAATACCTAGTCGCACCGTAGTCTTATCCCATATGAAATATATATATGCATTTCCCGCATGCAAGCTTTGATATTAATATGGTTTTCGTGACCTGGTTCTCTTCTTGACCTGGTTCTCTTCTCTTATCTTAACAGCATGATGATTATTAGTTAGGGGGAATGGATGTACTCTATTACTCAATTACATAGTTGAATCAATATACCAATCATTATATTTTCTTTTTCCTTTTAGTTAGGGGAATGGACTTACTCTATTATTATTACTCATCAATTACATAGTTGAATCAATCATTATCTTACTTTTTTTTCTCGGAAGTTTAAGATCATGGAAGGCCGGGGTATATAAATGGTTACTTATATCTCTAATTAATCTCATCGATTGGTGCAACTTGTTTGACTAAAATGCGGAGAACAATCAACAAATCAATAAAAACATATGGTTTTGCAATATTTTTAATTGCTAATGCCATGAAAGTCATTCAATAAAGTTGCACAGAAGAATTTTAACTATGAGAAATGAATATTATCTTGCCATTATAGTTATTTGCTTTAAATTAACTTGCAACAAAAGAATTATGGCATGTGTGATCCTAGCTATATATTCTTGAGAAACTAATTAAATTAGTTAACTGATTATAACATGAAAAATATTTTTTTAAAAAAACTACACATTCATTATTCATTCTGTGAAGTGAATATTTATGCAGTAGTAAATATGACATTTAGTTTTTTTTTCCCTTCTCTCGCGATTTGATAATATGTACTAAAGTTTTTATATTGATAGATTGCCAAAATTAAGCTATTTTTTAAATACCTTGAGTCAATATAAAATATAATTTCTCAAAGTCTATATATATATATATATATATATATATATATATATTGAAATCTAAATATTTTAAATACAAGGTACTAATATTAATATATAAGAAATGAAAAAGTATAAGGGTCAATGATTTGAGAACCAATAATGACGAACCAAAGTCTCACACTCTCTGTCAATTTGGATAATTATTTTTATTTATTTGGATTATCATGTTTTATTTTTGTAGATGATATTTTTTTTTCAATTTTAAATGATATATATTTTTCTAATTTTAAATGATTAAAGTGTCGTCGTTGATTATCAAAATATTGATTTCTTAGAATAATTGATAAAAAATATATATTTGGAATGACTATATCTTAATATTTGAAATGATTTTAATGGTGTAAGTGTACATTCCAAATATGATTAGAGTACTTTCTCCTTTTTCAATTCCTATCTTGATGTTCCCTAATTTTTACTCTTACGTCTTAGGAGTTTCCTTTTTTATCTCTTTTGTCCCAAATATAGACAACTTGTAATTTCTTTCATGAAGAAAATTATCTATCTTTCGGACAAAAAATAATTTAAAAGAGGCATTTAAAATTTAAGGAATTATAATTGATTTTTATTGATAACAAGTACATCAGTAACACGGCAATAATAAAAGAAATGTTAGGCGTTAACACTTTTAATGTAAAAAGATAATAATAAATTCAAAATAAGAAAAAGATATTGATCACCTAAAATTTTTCTCATAATAAGTAATTTCTAAATCTCTGCAATTATAATTGATGAGTTATATATTTACTACAGTAATTAAAATTTTTATATAGATTATTTTAATTTTTTCAATAATTTTATTTGCACATCAAAATCAATTATATTATATATATATATATATATGAGAAACTCTAAGGAATACATAAGATTTGGAGCCCATGGAAGCACGTGAGCAACCCAAACCCAAGCACCTTCTCTGTCCACCGCCACTGACACCATGCCGCCACTTGCACCGCTGCCACCGTCGTCGCACCTCTTCCTTTTCTTCTCCTACCTGTGCAGCCGTCGCTGCCTTCTCGTCTTCTTTTCCACCGGATCGAGCCCGTGCAGCCGCTGTCATCTTCTCATCTTCTTCTTCTACTGCTGCTACTTCTTCTTCTTCGAATTCGTGTGTCCACGGGAGGAGCATGATCTCTTCTTCTTCCGCCGGATCGAGCACGTACAACCGCTGTCATCTCCTCCTCCTCCTCTTTGTGCCTCCACAGAGGAGCTAGATCTCAGCCGCCGCTTCGTTGACTTCGTCTTTTTCCCTATACAATGGTGGTGCTGGTTAAGTGGTGGTGAGGTGTGGTTGTGATTGTGGTGGTGAGGTGGTGGTTGTTATTATGGTGATGGTGGTGTTGGTGGTTCTGCTATTGGTAATGTGGTGGTAGTGAGTAGGTTAAGGATAATAAGTTCTGTTTTGTTTGAATGATACTTTCGTTTAGTTTTGGAGGATAAGTTGTGTTTTGTTTTCGATAATAATTTTGTTAAGTTTTGAATGATAATTTTGTACAGTTTCGGATAATAACTGCTTTTAGTTTCGGATGATAACTATTTTTAATTTTGGATGATAATTTATAATTAGATTTATTGGCTCCCTAATTGCTCCATAATATTGGTCTGTAGCACTACTAATATATATATAATTTAATTATTTTTAGTGTATATTTTATATTTTAATATGTATTATACATTAATAATTAATTTTAATGACTAATATTAATATGCAAATAGCATAATCCTTCTAAAAATTATATCAAAATACAAATATTTGGGGTACTAACATAAATAAAGTTGTAATAAAATTAACAAGGCAAGGCTAGAATGAAGCAAAAATTAGAAAGTTAGTTAGTGTTAGTTAAAAAGTAATGCCAATTTTTTTTTTATAAAAAAAATTTAAAAAGTCATCACCTAAAATTTCTCAAATTTATCATAGTGTTAAATATGTTAAAAATAACAAAAAATTAAGTTAATAATTTTGACTATATTTCATCACTGCATCTCACACCAAAAAAGAAAAAAAAAATCTTGAGAAACTC
>JASCZI010181360.1:36275-56261 GCA_036250425.1 Stylosanthes scabra | reverse complement strand
AACAACGCAAAGAGGAAGAGAAAGGTGGAGACGGAATAAAAAGGAGGAAGGTGGACACAGATCCGCGATGGCGAGACACAGATCTGCGACACCTGAATCTCCTCGATGCGACTGCAAGGGTGGCGCGGGAAACGGTGTGGGTGACAGTGGTGGCGCGATGAGAAGAAGAAGAAGACGCGGTGGTGGTTGACTCGGTGACGTCGCCGGTAGAGTGAGTGAGATGATGGAGTGAGTGAGGACGTAGGAGAACCGGTAGTGGGCGTTGTACATGGCTTCTCTCATGAAGCTGTAGAGTTCCTGAAGGATGACGGAAATGGCTTTGTGCAGAAGGTGGTGGATATGGATAAACAGAGAACATAGGTATTGTTGGTTGTTGGTTTCTGTGTGTGTATGGGCCACGTATACATATTTATTTATTAATAAATGAGGTTATATTAGACTTTTTAATTTTGATAAGCATAAGCCATCTTTGAAAAGCTTCTCTTTAGATGCTTTCAAAAGCACCCCATCTTTTAAAAACTGCAAGTACAAGTACATCGTCTTTTTTATTTACCAAACGCAAAACGTGATGCTTGTGTTTTTGAAAAGCTCTAGCACCTCTCCGAAAAGCTTTATCAAATCAAGCCTTAATGTAATTCGGCTTAAAGTCTACATACACAGATAAAGACGTCAAACGAAATTTTTTACTATGAAAAATCACGGAAGTGACTCCATTATTTAATGTTAATATTTCATGTGAGTGAGTATAAAGTTAGTCCCACATCAAAGAAAGTAAAGAGAAGTGAGGAATTTATAAGATGAAAAATTCATTATCTTAATATGTTAAAATTTTGAGTTGGAGATAATGTTTTCTCATCTTAATTATATTCCTTTAATTTGTTCTTCTAGGGGTCTCCCCAATAATTAAGTGCTTTCCAAGGCTAAGAAATTTTGTTCTAAAGTAGCGCAAAAGATAGAGATTAAAACCTAAGATGGAACTACATTGTGGAGTGGTGTATTTTCAATGCTTGAAGTGGCTCTATTTACAGAGTTTTCATACCTAAACGTGAATGCACATGAGTTGCCATTCTTTTATGTTCATACAATCATACTTACACATGCTCTCACCAAACCAAAAGAAAAAAAAGGTTTTAGCGATGATTTCTTGTTGAGATAAATCTTAAGGTCAATTTTCAGGGACTATTTTGAGAATGAAGTAACTCATTTCTCATATTTTTTTTTGCTTTTTTTAAAAAGCAACACAATGTTGGCTTCTTAAAAAAAATATATAATTTATTTTTTTAAATAAAAAGACATTTTTTAAAAATGCATTCAAATGATACAAATTTAATGAAAAGTGTCTTTTTTAAACAAAAAAAATACTTTTTTCTTAAAAAAAGCCAATCTAAACAAGCATTAAATCCAGTTAACGAGTATGTGAGTGTGTTTTAGAAAGATAATAGACAAGTGTTATTTTATTGATTTATTAGTTTGTTTACGCATTTTTATTTTATTTTTCATTTTAAATCCTCTCACATTCCATCTTCATAGAACTTATGAGATTATAACCTATAAAAAAAACTGATAAGTATCTTTAATCTTTATCATTAATTCTTGTTACATAATAACTAGATCTACCACCTCTTATCAAATAATTTTGGGTCCACCTTATTTGTCCATAATATTATATATATAGCACAAAGCAATTACTAATCATCATCATTACATTCTTTTTTCAAATCATATCATTACATTATTGAAAGAGATAATAAGAGTTACACTAATATACATTCTAGAATATCACGAAAATGTTATGTTATTAAATAATTAGAGGAAAAAAGATAATTAAGCTAACACAAAGTTATTAATTAGTCCGATGGGGACTAACACACACTTACATTAACATGGGATCAACACTTTGAATGCCCAATTTAGGTGCATCTCCATCCATCAAGCTTGGACTTAGCCTAAACATGAGAATGCAAAACTCCATTTGGTTCAAGGCACCATCTCCATCCAAATCACCTTCCATTAACATGCACGAGAGCTCATCATCCCTCACCTCCAAACCTAGTAAGGAACAATTCATCTTCAAGCTCTCGAACGTGATCAAGCCCTTGTTCGCGTCCATAAGCAGACTGAATCCGTTGCACAGCTCGCCGATGAAGCCTTCTGCGCCGAGGCTTGAGATCATGGAAGGGAAGTAGTCCTCGAAGTCCAAACCACAGTCTAATTCCATGGATTGTGAAACTATAGGAGAAACTATTTCAAGTAGAAGATGTTGATGTGAGAATAGTGTGAAGATGATGTTGGTATCTTGTGATAGAAGGCTGATATTATATATAATGGTTATAAATTTAAGTAACGTAATAAATTGACAAAAGAGAGGTGGGGCTTCGTAAATTGAATAGGAATAAAAATTGAAATTTGTACATAATGTATATTAACTCTTATAAACTTTTAAGTTATATAATAATATTTTAAGTTTTGATAGGATGTATTAGGAGTGTAGATTTTTATTAATTAATATATTTCTAACATATTTTATCACACAATACAATATTTTTTCTTTCAATAAAAATTAAACTTAACACCTTTTTATCATAAAGTTCTAATATCATTGAACTTAGTTCTTTTAAAAACTTAAACAGATAAAAAGAGATAATTTAAATGGTTATATCTATAATATTTATGTATAATTTTTTTGAAATAATTGTCAATATAATATTTAAATTATATATTATATGTCACAATTTGGAAAATAATAATGTTGAGATCAGATGTGACAACATTGTTGTTCAGCTTAAATAATGGCGTTCTATTAAGGAGGAGGTGATAGATTGTGGCATGTGCTTTAATTTTGAGCGGGGAATGGGTTATTGTGGAGCCTTCTCCTTCGTGGAAGGTGCGGTTGTTCTTCTGTATCCATCACTGTTTAATTTATCTACATATACATACATTATTGTGTATTAATTTAATTATATGCTACGTACAACTTATGCCTACTACGCATTACTGTATATTAGTACTTAGTAGAGTTCTGCGATAATTTCTGTTTTAAATGTGAGATACCGAAGATTAATTAATTCTTTTTTAGATTAGCACAGATATAATTAATCACTCATGTGTTTTCTTTTATCCATTTCAACTTTTTTTAAGAGTATAAGTACGTTTTCATTCTAATATTTAAGTACTAAAATTCTTAAAATATCTAATTTTAATTTTAAAAATTACAATTAGACTCAATCAAGTTCGACCGGTTGAATGGGAATATTTACTTTGTAATTAGTTACTTTACTCGTGTGTTTAAAAACTTCATATTGCATGACACTTCATCTTCTATTCTTGTAATAAATAAAACACTTGAAACTCTAACCACTTATAATTATCATGCGAGAATCGAACGAAAAAAGTCTATATTACTGCTCATGAGTGATTCAACCTTACTTTTATAATAAATTATTAAGGCTACATTGTCTCTTCAAGATGGAAAGAAACAACCACGTCAGCTATAATATTAAATTCTCATTTATCTTTTAATAGTAGGGCTTAATCAAGTTTCATTAAAATATTTTAAGAATAAAATAAAACATTTTAAATAAAATTAGAAACTAAAATTGAATTCTACCCAAACTTTAAGAATTTAAACAATATTTATGATACAAAATTATAGTGTCCAGTATAGGATTTGTGTAACAATACTTTGAAAAAAAAATAACAATATTTATGATACAAAATTATAGTGTCCAGTATAGGATTTTTGTAATAATACTTTAAAAAAAAAAAAAGAAAAAAGAATAGAATGGTGCATGTGACAATGCAACATGTGTGTTGTTGTGTTGGTAGGTATTCAATGAGAAGGCTCCAATATCGTTGTTACTTTGATGTGACCATGCATGTGCAATGCGTGCTCACTAAACAGTAAACATAAGCATATTTTATTTTCATCATTTCACTTTTTTTACTTTTAGGTACACAATATGTGAACACATACAAATACAATGGCGACAACCATATATGGTTTACTTATTCAAACATTTAACACACAAATAATCTATATATATGCGGCCAACAACTTCAAGTTTTTTCATACATATATATATCATATACATATATATCATTATATAATCAGCCTGATAAATTTTTAATTTTTTTTTTAAAAAGTAATTCCTTTGTTCTCATTTCTCCCATAGTTTATTACCTAATAAATGGTTAATAAATTTTTTTTTTCTTCTTTTACTACCTATTATTTTCTTAATTACACTCATTGGCTCCCTATTGGCCTCCTAATATTAATTCTGTAACATTATTTAATTAAAAATTTAACTGTTTTTGTGATTTTAGTTATTAATCATAATATATATATTATAATTAAAATCAATTAAAATTAATAACTGAAAATTATTAAATACATAAACACTTGATTCCTGATTATATATAAAATGCTTGTAATATTATCTAAAAATGTCTATTGATGAGGAGCTAGAGTTTAGTATAGGTTGAATTGGAGTCTATTTTAATATTGTTATTAGTATTAAAGTACAACCTATTTTTTTAAGAATATTTTTAATGTTTTTCTATTAGATAAATTATTAAAATTACCTATGATTTTTAAATGATGACAAAAATAATTAACCCTGCCATATTTTATACCAATAAAAATGTTCTTAAAACATTTATAAATGTGATAAAAATTACTAAAAGAAATATTATTTTTTTAATAAATGACAAACGACGACTTTTTCATTTAACAAATTGCTTATGCTTTTGAACATTTTTTTAAAAAAAAAATATATGAATAATTGTTAAAAAGGTACAAACAGAAAATCAGACCAAGGATATTTTTATCAGTGTTGTCTCCAAAACTGGTTGACAATTTTAGTAGTTTAACCATATACAAAATATTTCGGATAATGATTCAAATTAATTATCAATAGTACATAATATTTTAAATTTATTTCAACAATGTAGTCTAGAAACAAAGTTAGATAGCTAATAAATTATCATATTCGAGGTGTTCAAATGTGTTCAAAAAGGTATTTTGCCACTAAAACACAAGTGGACATGAAAAGCAGTATATATCAAAACAATATTAAATGAGTGTCATAACCAATATGTATTCGATTGGTATAGACATCAAATTCAATAAATTCTTTGGATTTTATAATTTGTGCCTTTATTATTCAAATGGTATTTTAAATATTTTTTATTAAGTCGATTTCAAAAAATAAAATACAATGGTTGCAAACTCTCACATCTCTATCGTTGTATGTCCTCTCTCTTGTTTCCATGGTGGATTGGTGGTTCTACATACATGTTGTTTGGCTTATATTTTTCTCTCTCCACTTATAAATATTGCCACAAAAATTTAAATTTGAACTTGTATGTAGGGTTTCTTATCTTTTGCTTCATGTTGTGACCTTTGGAGCCCATAATTTTGGGTTTTTTGTGTCCAATGAATTTTCTCATTAGTTTCATATCATGAAGATCTGTTGGCTGACTTTTTTATTATATTCAAATATATTCAGATTTTAGCGTTCGAAATAAGAAAAGTATAAGGTAACTAATATTTTATTAACCAACAATCACCAATAAATAATAGAACATCTGTAATTACTGTTTATAAAATATCCATAATAAAAATTAGTGGAACATGTATAACTTTTTTAAAAGTAGAACATCTAAAATCTAAAGCAACTAATAATAAATACATAACATCTAAAACTTAAAGAAATATAACATCTGAAACCTAAAGAAATAGAACTTTGAATTTAAGTTGTTAGCTAACAACTTAACATTGTTGTTCGGAATATAGTAAAGTTCAACTTGTAAAAGCACTACAGCTAATGTCAATATTTAGAAATGTATAAATATTTCTTATTACAAAATGATTCTGGAGCCAATAATAAAATACAATAATAATTTTTATGACGAGAAAACTTAGGATTATTTTTTCTTATTTTTATTCTTTGATATAAAAGTTAAGTTCAACTTCAACATGAGAAAAAAAATAAGAAAATAAAAATATAGTGAATTACTAAATAAATAAGAATAGATTTATATCCTAAAACTTATCCTAAAACAAGATATAAAATTATAAAAGTTGATTTATCCTAAAACTTATTATCTTAAAAATTTAGTGAATTACTAAATAAATAAAAATAGATTTGATTTTTAAGTATTTTATTTATTATTTTTCTTAAAAAAGAAGCTTATTAAGCATAAGGGGTGATGCAAATAAAAGAATGAGGTACTTATATATGAAGTACGAGTAAGATATATATCTTCTTCTATCTATTTAAAATTTTGTAATTTATATGACCAAAAAGATCTTTTGTAATTTATAGTTTCGTTAAATTTACTCCCATGGTGCCGTAAGATATGCAGCAAAGAATATTGTACACTACTATATACAGAGGCTAGGGCATCATCACGGAATTACAGGACTCTTGTGTTTTGATCTGAATTATGTTATCTTCTGACTTCTGCCATGCTTGTACTTTGCTCTGAACTTCTGAACTTTCTCTCTTTTCACCTTATATATATGTGCTGGCTGGGTTCAGCATTTTTTACCTTAGAAGAGCATTAATTTGATTCCAATAGTATAACTATGCGAGCCAGTATTAGTTAGCTCGTTTAGTTTGTCTTTAGTATATAAAATCTCTTTTTTTTTTTTTTTTAATGCCAAAAATATGTGGGGAGAGGCTCGAATCGAAAATCTCTATTAAGAAAAGGGAGACAAATGACATTTGAGTTATGATTCATTGACTATATAAATTTTTTTTTGTTAATTAATTTTTTACGCTTTCAATAAATTACTATGAAAATATATGAATGTTATTAAAATTATGTAATATTTTTTTTTGGAAAACTAAACAAATCAACCTAATTAACTTATTTGTTTAATACATCAAGTCGTCATATGGTATTGACATTTTTTTTTACTCATTCAAAATATGAATCGGCTCTATTTTTTTAATTTTGGCTTGAATCGACTCGAATTTCATCGTTCACTCATTTGACATCTCTAATATTTGATGTGTTTTAGTATTTTAGATGTTTATTGCTGTTAGTCATTAATTTCAATTAGGTTATTAAATTAATATGTTGATTTCTCTGATTTGTCAAAATTTTCAATTAAGCTTTATAATTTTTTTCTTTTCAATTAATTTTTTATATCATAATAAAATTTGTAATTTAATCTCTATTATCAACAACAAAAGTTAAAAAAATGACAGTTAAAATATCTTTACCTTCAGACTTTACGTAGTTAGGGTTCATAGTGAGACATAATGTACATTCCAGGAGGAAGCCTGGTGGTTTTCCACTTTCCCTAAGGCAGGTTCCATAGAAACCAATTATTATCTTTACTTAAAATAAAATAAAGATAGAAAAGAGGGAGAGATGTGACTTCTGTGAAAAATAAAATAACTGCCATCATCTATCTTAGCTTCAAATTAAATATGCAAATAATATTATTAAATATTAGCCCATGTTTTTAACTTTTAGACGTGAGGCTGGCCTTATTACTTTTCAAATTATTAGTTAATTTATTTATTAGCACGTGTAAATTTGGATAAAAATAGTAAGGATAATCTGAACTGAAGTTAAGCCAAAGAAAAAGCTTTAAGATGGAAAATTATTTTCAAAGTTTTGATTTCAAAGTTCAAATAAATCAATATGAATAATATGCTCTCTCTCTTCCAATCATTAATTAATGTTTAACTCTCACATGGACATTAAATTCAAATTTTAAAACTGCATTAGATTTGAATTTTCATTTTCAGTCATTTTAGGATTTTATAAAGAAAACAAAAACTGTAAAAAAAAAAAAAAAACGCACACACACAAAACAAAAGTTTGAAAAACCGAATCGGCGTTATTAGAAATGTTTTTACATTTTTTATTTGGATTTGAGAAATGTTTTTACATTTGAATTTGGGATTTCATATTCGAAAATTTAACTCTTATTCCCTTTTCTTATCAATGCGTTATAAAAATAATTCTTAAGATGAAAAACACCCAAAACCCTTCAAAATCATCTCCGAGGCACTAGAACTGTCAAAATAAGTCGCAACTTGTGAATTAATTCGGATCACTCGTAAATGTGGGCGAATCAAACTGATAAAATCATAGCTCTTTCAAAAACAGGTCAATTCGACTCAGATCGTATAACTCGGGAGTTAAATGAGTTTTGGTTAGGCGGGTACGGATTGACTCGTATTATTCGTTTTTCCTATTTTTTAAATATATAAAGTCTATTTTGGTACATAAATTTTCTTTATTTTTAATTAGTTTTTAAACTATATATAATTTAATATTAAAATATATTAATATATGATAAATATTTTTTATTTTGTATGGATATGAGGTAAAAAATATCTAAAATTATATAATAATCTTATTTTTTAAGAAAAACAAAATGAAAAATAAGGGTTCGTTTAACTCCTTAATTCAGACGAGTTGGTACTTTCTTGACTCATTTAAAATACGGTCAACTCATTTTTTAGATTTTGACTCATCACTCGGGACGAAATGACTCGAATTTGACCCACCCACTCGTTTGACAGCTCCTTATTATCAGTGTAAGTTAAAAACTAGTCGTTAACCTATATTATTTTCGAATATTATGAAAACAAACATAATTTGCTTATTAAGAAAGTATTTTGGCTAATTATTTAAAACAATTTAATTTTTTATGAATATTATAAGAGAATTTTAAATGAAAAATTAATTATATATTGATATATCAGCAAAAATAATTAATTTTTAAAATTTATTCATTTAAAAATCATATAAATGTTAAAATATAGTTAAATAATCATGTAAAATTCTTTACGAATTTAATTTTCATGCACCGTTAATGTAAAAGAGTTTTACACATAAATTTAATCAGGTGTTACCACATTATCAAAAGCAATTAATTTTCAAACTCACTACTTCTAAAGTCATATAAATACATAAATCTAATTAGATGCATGTGTAATATTAATGTACCATAAAATTCTTTACACCGTAAGTGAATCAAAATTTAACTTAATTCTTTACCTTAATGTATCAAAATAAACTATATTTATAATTGTTTTGATGAAATTTGTTATATAATTATATATGGATTTGTTTTAATTAATAAGAGTTCTGTATTGGACAACTAAATATGAGTAGTGATAGAGAATCCTAAATTATAAGTCTAATTATCCTCCTAATATTTAAAAGTGTAATGAATTTAAATATAAATATTATTTTTTAAAATATTCAAAATATAAAAAATATAAAACTTCCTTTATTTAAAAATTAGAAGGATTATTAGGATAATGAATTAAAATTTCAAATCATTTTCCATTAAATATATCATAATGGACATCCTTTGATTGATAAGTTGTAGCCTCATTAGAAGCAAGAAACTAGGTTTAGCCCCCCAAAAAGTTAGTTGATTCCCAAGAATATATAATGAGAGATTCTAGCTAGAAGGAACAGCTATCATAGGAATAACTAGAATTTCATGAAACAATAATTGATCTTGATGGGACACTCGGCATTATAAATTTATAATCATGCGAAGAGGAACTTGCAGAGAAAACAAGTAGAATTGTACCTTTTGAAATTGCAGAGAAATGATATATATATTGAGAAATCTATCTTCTCTTTCAATTCATAAAAGGGAGCTGGAAAATATGAATAAGAGTATACATATATATTTTTCTCTCTCTTTTCTCCTTTCGCTCAAATTGATCATATATTAATTCTGATCATTCTGTAACAATAAATTTTACCTAAAAGCATTAATCTTATATTGATTGATTGTATATTTTTTCTATAACTTTTTTGAATAACTTTAACATAGAATATTTAAAAAGATAAAAAAAAATATATAGAACTAACTATGCTATATATTTATATACTAAAATCAATTATTAATGTAACACATGAAAATATAAAATATATATTTAAAAAGATAGAACAACATGTATTCATGTATAAATATATGATAATTAATTTTAGTGGCTGATTTTAACGTGCAAATTAAATAAAATTCTTGAAAAATATAGACGTAGCTAATAACTAATTGAACATATACATTTTTTTCGAGAAAATCCAATTATTTGGGATGGAGAAAACTTATTTATATTTATCTACTATTTCTAAATTCTGGAATATACAGACAATGCAAGTGGAAGCTTCAAAGCAACTTCTTCCTCCTTTTCTTTTTTTTCTCTTTTCTTTTTCTTTTGAATTTCATTGTCAACAAATAAACATATATACAAGTATGCTGTGTGACTGTATCCTAGGTTCTTTCGAACATAATATGAATTTGTTGTCTTTGCCACAAACTGTCTTCATCATCACTAAATAATTGTATCTTCACTTTCCAACCAATTGGAAGAAAAGCAAGTAAATAGGTCTACCCCACTAATCACAAAAGAGGAATCTAATTTTTTTGTCGTCTTCATGCTAATGTATTCTGTAATGATGAAATTTTCGATTGAACTCTATTATTTTGTACTCTGATCAATCATATCTTTATATATATATGGAAAAATCATGTGATAATAACAATGTAGAGTAGTAAAGAAGGTTTGATACGAGCAAATAATTATAGAGTAGCTGTGCATTCTAACCGTTGGAGATATAAACATTTATTCATCATGTATTTCCTTCGATTCTATTGTAAAACAAAAATTATAGTTTTTAGTATATATTACAAAACTGCTATTCATATATTATAAGGAAATTCATGATTCTTATAAATAAATATTAGTAGAAAATTATTAATATTGATCCATGAGTGAATGATGGTTTATTAAAGAGAATTGGTGTAATGAATATTAATATGGAGAATTCTTTCTTTATCTGTTTCTTTGCATACTTTTATTTATTTTTTCTTCTATATTCCTCAATTGATGGTGAGAGAAGAAGAGGACTCATCGACATAAAAAGAGGGCTGAAGTCAGGTTCCTTCAATTCTTTTCATAAAAATCAACTTCCATGGAGTTGATTACTTTTGAATAACCATAACCTTCTTATATTTAATTAATATTTATTAAAGCAATAAATATGAAATAAAATTATAAAATATAATTTCTTACATAGATCACTTTTAGCTTTTAAGAGAAGTGGTATATATGATATTGAAACTTTAATATAATTGAAATATTTAGAGTTCGATTTTTATTAAATTCAAGATAAATAATTTACCATAAGGCAAATAAAAAGATAAGAAAACTCGGATGACGGATAAATTAGGAAGATTGGTGTTCATAATGTTTAATGCTAAATAACTTTCCAGTATTTTTTTAAGCTTGTACAGGATGCTAATAAAGAAGATGCTGGCAAGAAAAAAAATATTTTACTGCAACAACAGAAGTTTTGTTAGAGAAAATAAGATAGAAATTAAGAGATGCCATTGATAAAATGAGAGATGGTGCAAGCTCCGTGAGGAAGTTCTGTTTTAGGGGCCATGGACTTACAAATAGCTGCGATTTTTTAGAAACCGTCGCTAAAAAAATATAGCAGTGGTTGGGGCATCCGTTTTTGGAATTTTATGTGGCAGTATGGGGAAACAACAATGATATATTCAACATTTACTGCAAAAAATAGATCTAATAACAGTTGGTGTGGCAAGCAGATCTAGTAAAATAAAATCGTGTGTATTTAGTGGCAGTTTAGTTATTAGAATTTTGAAATCATGTTAAAAAATGATGACGGTTAAAAACCACTACGATAAATAAAAAACTTAAATTACAAATATAGCGGCATTTACAAACCGTCACACAAATAAAGCATGTGCAGCAAAATCCTGTTTAAATAGGAGTTATTCTAGCGAAATTGCCACTAATTGTTTTGTTGTACACATAATTGGAGTGGTTGGTGGCGAACCATTAAAATCACCATCACTATCAGGTTTGAAAACCACCACTATCTGCTGATAATGCTATAATATCTGTATTTGATTTTTAAACCTTATAATTGGACCATATATACATACACCCACCACTACTATAGGTAATGTAACAAGTCGCTATTTGAGAGACATAATTCATGTGTGAAAATCAAAATGGCGTACATCACCAACAATATGTCTATTTGGAGGACATACATGACAATTTGGGAATCTCTATTGCCTGTAGCCTCCTTAGGTACCCTAAAACAGAAGAAAGAAAAAAGAAACACACATTTCATGTAACGGCCCCATGCATATCGAACGATATTATTATTGTTATTATTATTATTGGTATGGCTCGAGAGCATTGAATATGGCACATTTATCATACATATATGTTAAGTCATGATTCGTATAGCCTTGAATGTTGATTCCAATAATTGAGAGAATGGCAATTGGTTAAAATTTAAACAGTGGGGGGAATTGAAGTTGGAGTAGTTGCAATAAGTTTAATTTGGTCATCACTACTATACAGTATAAAAGCTAAGCATGATGATAAGATTAGGATGAAATTGAGTAATGGCGTTTACAGAAGAAGACTACTACTGGAGGTACCAGTAGGTCCTTTCTCCATTAAAACCTATCTACATGCTACAGTACATCTAATATTAATCCTTGTCACATGCTATTATCTCAGACAATAATAAATTCATTCTACGGCCAATACCATTAATTTGAATTACGCTTTAACTTTTAACTTCTTATATACGTGTCATGTGGACATTAATATACTATCACAAAAAAATCTTGGTATCTTCAATTTTAGTAACTAATAGTAACAAACACAATTATAATATTATTATTTTTAAGTTTATTCTTCCTTAATGAGTTGGGCTTCTTTCATTTATTTGAACTTCTATCTCTTATTAATTAGTTAATAAAAAATTTATTGACTCTCTAATCTAATAACTTTTTATATTTTATGAAAATATATTTGGATATAATTCTCTGTATCGCACCACAACTTTGTTAACACTTTACGTTCTTTGCATAAATTGTTGAATCAATATTTTACGAGATTGATTCACTTTTTGTGGAAATAGTAATGCCTTTAAAACGTGCTGTGTGTACACTGCACAGTACACACACTTAAAGGAGAAAAGAGATAATGACACAATAATTGATCACACCTGCAAAAGGTGACAAACTATAAGTGAACGTGTATATACATGCAAAATCTTATAAAAGAGCTATTAGAATTGACATTAGGCCAACCTAACTTGACCTCAAAAGTTAATTTATGGAGTGAGAGACGTCTCACATTTATATTCACTCAAGAGTTTATATTTATCGTAGATATAAGCAGTGGCGGAGCTTTGAAGGGACAATGGGGGCCATGGCCCCAAAATTTTTATAAAAAAATTAGTACTAAAAAAGTATAGTTTTATAAATATTTAACTAAAAAGTCTTTTTTTGAGAAAAAAAGAAGAGAGCTCTGTTTGAACCTAATTTCTTTCTTCTTTTCAGTTGATTTTAATAATAAAATATAGACATCGTCACACCTACGCCCATAATACTAATTAACAAAATAGGCTTTTGATATATATATATATATATAAAGGGCCTTTAAAATTAAAAAAAAGTTAAATTAAAAAACAATTTCATAGTATCTTATCATATTTTATTTTAAAATAAAGAAACAAAATTTATTAATTATTGTCTTAATTCCTTCTGTACAATAAAAAAATTTCTTCTTGACTCCACAAATTAAAAATGATAACAAGTTGAGATGCAAACTGCAGAGACCAACATTACAAAAAAATTTATATGTTTCAACTTTTGAACAAAATTTCAAGTAATTATATTCTTTCGTATCAACTTGGAGAAATTGGGTAAGCTTTTTATCCATTTAATTTAGTATTATTTTAATAACTATATTTTATAATTATATTCTAATAACTATATACTTTTTCTACATATTTTACAATTTTCATATTCAATTTTTTTATAATTACATCGATGAAAAATAAAAAAATTGATACATTTTTTAAGAAGAAGAATAACGTTCGAGAATGAGAAAATATATAAGAATTATTTTGACATCGAAATAATATTAATTACAAAAAAAATCAATGGTTCCATAAGTAATGTAATTTTTAATATAAATATATATATATATATATAAATCATAATTTAATATTATTCCTTACCTTATTTTACCATTTACACTTTATATATTTAATTTTTTTACAATTATAATGACGAAAAATCAAAGAATTGATGATTTTTTAGAGAAAAGTTATTATCCGAGAAAAAAAATATAATTTTTACAAAAAAAAAAAATCCCCCCCCCCCAAAAATAATTTTAAAGCTCCACCACTGGATGTGGGACTTGTAATACACCCCGTCATACTTAGGGATGATCGTCTAGAGCGTGAATATGAACTAGTGAGTAGCCCAACAACATGAGATCGGATAGACTCTAATAGCATATTAGAATTAAGATTAGATGGACCTAACTCAACCCCAAAAGCTAGCCCATTGGATGAGGGATGCCTCACACTTATATTCACTCAAGAGTCCATAAAGTCACACAACTATTGGTTGAGGGGGTGTTTATCTATGTAATTATTTACTATAGTTATTAGATTATAATATTTATATATTAAAATTAGTTATTAATATATAATAAATATTTAAATATAAAATATATATTAAAAATGATAAAATTATATATATATATATATATGGTAACTTATTTGTTATATATAAATAAAATTGTTAATAATGATTAATTATAGCGTTTGCTTATTCATAATTTTAATTAAAAAATATTGAGTGAACAAATTATTTTTTTTAATCAAGTTTATTTTTTTTCCTTCATAGTCTCCTCATTTTTTTTTCTTTTTCAACTAAAATTTTCTTGAAATCTTTTGTTAAATTTGGATTAACTTAACTGGATAAGGTTACCTAAAATTCCAGTGCCAATCAATTTTCAGCTGAGGCAATAATTTTGTTACCAAATATATGTGTATTTCATTTAATTAAATAAAAAACTAATACATATGAATTGAATTCAACTTTAACAACTAAAGCAAGAGAAAATAAAATTTTAAAAAAATTAAAGATGTACATATTAGATAAACTTAAAAAGATTACAAAGAATGATATATTTAAAATTTAAGGTTGATCTAGTTGATAGATGTAAGAATTATGTAATTTTTAACATTTTTAGACAAATATTCACAATTTAGGAAATCTATATTTAAAAATGTTATTGTATCTGAAGATCATAGTAAATAACTTTCTAGATTTTTAAAATAAGAATTCTAACTTACGATCTCCTTATTTTTTCACTTAACAAGCGAATGCATTAGTCAAGAGTTCAGACTCTATCATGAACATCTGTTGTATAATTAAAATTAGCTCTTCAAATTATCCAACTTGAATCTAATGATATCAGTAGAAATAAACTTCAATAAGAACCCATGATAATTAACCGAAACATCTTCCATTCTGGTCGAAAACATATAACAACTAAGAAGATCGAAAACATGTAACAGTTTTGAAGTATTAGTTCCGAGAGCTAACTATGCACGAGATTGGTGGGATATGAATCTCATTTATGCAGAAATATATTATAGGAATAATGTTAAGTACCTATTTTTTTTTTTTAACATTTATCTTGTATTTGAATCAATATTAGTTACTTTTCCATTTCTTTTATTAAACATTTTGGTCTGTTAGTGTTATAAATTGTTGCATATCTTGAAGTTTTTAGTATTTACACATTATTTATATTTAAACTTTATTATTTAGATAGAGGCATAGACCATAGAGCTCAATTAATCTAAGAAAAATATAGGATCCGAATTCCGCGTGTATCAACATCACTAAAAAAAATAATGAAAAACATTTTGTAGCTAAATATTAGATCTGAGAATCAGCTCGTAGAAAATTATTTTCATTTTCGTCACATGAAAATTGAATAACAGTATTTCTCTTTTTTTTTTTCAACTAACTTAACATTACTAAAAAAGGCAACTTCTTATTATCTCTTAAAATATTCCTCGTTTCTTTTTATAAAGAAGGAAAATTATATTATAGCAGCACTGCATACTAGTTTATATAATTTTGTGGATTATTTCTTGAGGCCAAAATAGAGAACCCACATCCAAAAATCAATTTCTAACCATTATAATCATCACATAGATCCAAAGAATTGTCATGAAATCACTTCTCCGAAAATTTTAAATCAATAAAAAAAATAATAAATGATTACATCTCTATCAAACCCTCAAGCAAGAAAGTTATTAGGTTTAGATATAATAATTAAATTTGTATAGATTTTTTTCTCTCGTTTTAATTTACTTTGCTTAGTCTAAAATTTTTTTTTATATTTGGAATTCAATAAGGAGGGTCTAACCTCATATTTTTCGATCATAGAAATTTTGATATCATTTTATTAAATCATTTTCTTTCAAAAACATAATCTAATCAAAAGGACGAATTAATAAATAATTATATCTCAACAAGAATAGTGAATTATATATCATAAGCATTGAGGGTTACACCAGATATGCACATGGATATTCTTTTGTCTCAATTATTGCCTTAGTTTAGAAGGATGGAAATGTTTTGTTAATGAAAATGAGAATATTAACTGTTACACCAACAAACACAATGCCAAAATAAGTACTCCTTGAAGATAATTAATAGTTGATGTTAATTCAACAATTTTAGCAAAGCATTTTTTATAGTCATTAATTGCTAAAAATGTTTATCAATTTTAATGGTCCTTGACCATCAAAAATACTAAACATTATTTTTCTACTATTATATTAATGACTATATAAAATACTCTGCTGTATATAACAACAGATATTAAAAAAAATACATATTTTCTACTAACATTAGTCTAACAGAAACATATAGAAGCTAGCTAACACAATTTAATTAGACCATATACTAAATTACTAATAACACTTACATTAAAGTTACATTATCATAGAATCAACACTTTGAGTACACAATTTTGGTGCATCTCCATCCATCAAACAGGGACTGAGCCTAAACATGAGAATGCAAAACTCCATTTGGCTTAGAGCACCATCTCCATCCAAATCACCTTCCATTAACATGCACAAAAGCTCATCATCCCTCACCTCCAAACCTAGTAAGGAACAATTCATCTTCAAGCTCTCGAACGTGATCAAGCCCTCGTGAGCGTCCATAAGCATACTGAAACCATGGCAAAGCTCCCCAATGAACCCTTCTGCGCCGAGGCGCGAGATCATGGAAGGGAAGTAGTCCTCGAAGTCCAAAGCATGGTCTAACTCCATGGATGAAGGTTGAGATAGATAGACTAAGCTTCAAGTAGAAGGTGGGTTGATTATTTGATGATTTTGATGTCTTTTGTGAAAACTAAGGATGATAAGGGTTTGGTGTGGCTTGTGATTGAAGGGTGGGTGACCTTTATATATATGCCAAGGAAAAAAATTAACATTAATTTTTTTTTTTACGGACTTAGTTTTTACAAAGTTAATGTAGCGTGAAATTAAAGTACCTCAAACTCAAATGAACCCATTAAAAAAGTACCTCATGGAAAAACAAAATAAACGAATGGTTACTTTAATTGTATTTCCGCTAACAACCATACAAATTTTGTAGCACATTCATATAATAAAGTAAGATAATTAATATTGTACAAAATAGTACCATTTGGTAAATTGGAAGCTAATAAGGGTAAATTAAATAATAGTAGTGTGCACGAAATTCTCACAAATATGGTATTTTAAAAAAAAAATTAGTCATCTATATATTTATATCATTTTATAAATTAGTCATTCTTGTCAAAGTTTAGAAGTAATTTATTTATTATAGAACAATTTGTTATAATATGTAAAACTTTTAAATTTTATGTATAAATATTTACGAATATTATTTTTTATTAAATTAATATTTGAAAATGAATCGAGCCGTGTGCGGCTTATATTAGTGATATGTTTTTGTAATTGGGCTTTCATTGCAAACTACGGATGAAATTATCACATGCTTACAAATCGTATAAATCAAATCAAATTAATACTCGATTATTAAATATAGATAAACTAACACAGTAGTTCACTTAATAATTAATACTCTTGAGTATTTAATAACGTCTCATCATTGCGAAACCTTCTCCTTCCTGGAAGCTGCAGTAGTTCATTTGCAATATCCATCACTTATGAATATGATGATACGTATCATTGTACTGTTATATGTCCACGGTTAATAACATTAAATTTAATTAAATGAATCACATGTTAAAACATACCGTAAATATCTTAGAAATATAATTATTATATTTCTTTTTTATTCACTTAAACTTTTTAGGAGAAATAAGTTCATGATATAATATGAAAATTTTTATAAATAAAAAGTCTAAAATGATTATTGCTAAATTAAAATAAAGAAGAACTTTAGATTAATTTTTTTTCAAAGACACGACGCTAAGATATGAACAGAGACGCAAAATTGTGTTTGACAAATGAGAGATAGATATAAATATTGTGTAATTAAACATTGAATTAATGTATTTTGTATTTATCCTGATAAAAGGATAGAGACACTAAATAATTAAAAAACATAATTTTTTTATTATCACTATCAATTACTCATAATTATATTTTTTATCATTTTATTTTTCTTTCTAAATTTTATCTAAAAAATAAGATAAATTAAATTTAATATTATTTATTCTATCTTATATCTAATCTATTACTAAATAAAATACACCAACACTAATTTTCGTATTGTATCCTATTTTTAGTGTTCTATTTTATATTATCCACAAGGAGAGAATTCAAAGAAAATCCACACAAATTGAAAAAAAAAAGAAGGTAAAATTAAAAAGATAGTTAGAGTATATGCGTATTTATTCTCTGAGAAGTCAATATATGCGTGTAATTAAATATGGGTGCTACTAAATTTGTAGCCCAGATTCCATCAGAGGCATTGAATGAGAAGAGGCTCCATATGGCATTATGGTTGCTTGCTTGTATGATGTGACGATCCATGTGCAGCGTGCTCATACAATGTATATGCATATTTATTGCCATTGTTAATTATGATAATGCTAAAATTTTACTAGAGGGAAAATTCTGGGTACATATACTCCATGACGATGATAATAATGTTACAAGAACACATTTAATGACCACACAATCTTGTCGACGGTAATAGCTATACATTTATGAATTTCAGAAACGACAGCAACGTAACTAACACAGTTTTTTGTATAGGCAAAGGTAATATGTATATATAGACGAGACAATAACGTAAATTTATTATATTTAATTTAATATTTATACGTACTTATATATTTATAATATTGTAAATTATTTATTTATTTTAATAATAATTAATGAATATTAAAAAATTGAAAATTTTGAGTTGATTTTTATTTTCTCCTAAATATTTTTTTAAAATTAAATAATTGCTAAAAAAGCCCTAAATAAGGATACTTGTTAAGAAACAAGATAGTCATAAAATTGTATAAATTTTTTATATATTTAATTCATAAAATATAAGACATTTAATTTTTCAATTATTTTTATTAATATTTTTATGATATTTTTAATTAGTATTCTAATTTCTAAGAACATTTTTAGCAATTTTTTTTTTTTAAAAAAATACTGTAAGAATTTTTTTTGTCAGTAAGTAGCCATAGGATATCGGCTATACAATGATGTTATTATTAGTTTAAAACTTCAACTATTTAGCTTTTTTATATATGCTTTGTAATTAACCATATTAAGCATGATGTGATATATAGCATCAGTTAGGTTTTTATAATTCTCATTTCTCATCGTCCATTATTCTATCTGTTATTGCATCAGTGACAAATTACATGAAATTAACTCCTATATATAGAATAATATTTAATAAAAATAAACAGTATTGAACTATTGATGAAAGGAAAGCAAGAAGCAAGGAAAGAGAGAAACAGAAAGAAATGAAGACAGAATAAATGATATACTATATGATTGAATGAATGATTGAGAGATTATTACACTATATATATATAGCATGCGCAGAATCAGTTATGATGATGCAAAGAACAACAAACTGAATTCTGTTATGCG
>JASCZI010181360.1:12114-33247 GCA_036250425.1 Stylosanthes scabra | reverse complement strand
GTTACTATCCCAAGGACTTCACTGAACAAGAGAAGATTAATCTGCCTTTTCAACTTCAACATTTCATCCTTGATGCTCGTCAACATCCAGAACTGAAGAATCTATCAACTATTCATAAGTTATGTAAGTGTTTAGCAGAAACAAAAAAGTCAAAGGTGTACTACTTAATTGACAGATTGATTCGTTTGTTATTAACTCTTCCGGTTTCAACAGCTACTACAGAGCGTGCATTTTCAGCAATGAAAATAATGAAGACAAGGTTAAGAAATAAGATGGAAGATGACTTTCTCACGGATAGTTTGGTTATTTATATTGAAAAAGAAATTGCTGAAACGTTCAGTTCTGATTCTATTATTGAAGATTTCAAGTCACTCAAGACTCGAAGAGTACCATTTTAAAATATTTTGTAATATTTATTTTTATATAATTATTTATTTATTATTTTATCAATAAACAATTTTAAATAAATTCATTAATATATTTTATTTTAACATGAATAACAATATATATTATATAATTTTATATTTAGCCCCCAAAGAATTATTTCAAGCTCCGCCACTGCAAATGATTACAGGTATAAGCTGAAATAAAATTATTGTTATTATAACTATAAATCATTAAAAATGTGACATACGAATTGTTATTATTTTTATAAATCAATAAAAATTATTGACAAATTAATTAAATAAATAATTATAACTTCATAGTCAATTAATTATATAAGAAATAAATACTCAGAAAAATCATAAATTTAAAAAGAATAATTTAAAAATATAAATTACCAAAAAGTCTATTCGATTCTCATTAAGTCTCTAAATAAAAAAAAATTAAAGCAAATCCGTTTAAAAAAACAAATAAAAAAATGAAAATCTATACTAAATTCATATATATGAATTCAAAAAATTCTTGATTATTAAAATGGCATCTTGACAGACGATTGGATGCATAATGCATGTAACTTAAATATCATTATATTCTCTGACGATCTATTTATAATTCTGTGATGGATATAGTAGTCATATCTCTAACCCTTGTGATATATACATAAAAATCTAACCCATATATTTTGTTTATGGATTGTCAAAACCACCTTAAAACTATAAAGTATAAACTTTCTTTTTATTATTATTGTTTTTTTTATAATTAAGTGAAAACAAAGTGCATAAGCAATTACAAAGTCATAAAAGCAATGTGTGTCCATTATTATTGCGTTCATCTTCAATTATAAAAACGGTTCCATGCATCTAGCAGTCCAGCACTTTGTCGAGGAAAATCTGAGTGATATAAACGATAAATAATTAAAATTCGTGAAGATTGAAATTTAGGAGGTACCCAATGTTTCTATCCCAAAAAAGGGAATCCGAAAAAACAAAATAACCCTTTAATTTTCGACACACAACCATTCAGCAGGGACCATCTTTTAAACTTGATGATTCCTGCATTCTTAAATCTTTTAATTCACTACAACACGTGTGGTCCATATATAATGCACCACCATCCGTACAACAATTTAGATGCACAACTAACTGAGTTTTTTTTTTTTTTTGGTTTTTTGTGGATAAGTCCTGCACAACTATTTAAATATATTTTTTCATTAATGTTACTTTAAGTTACAAACGCAAGTTAATATAAATGGCTAAGAATTTGAGCTCTAAATTTTTAAATCAGTTTTTTCTAGTTCCATTCTCCTTGACAATAAAAATGAATCTTGTTTAATTTATTTCGGAATCATTCCACTTTATCGCTACAATACTCAAGGAATTAATTATTTGAATTTCAATAAAAAAAAAAACTGAGTTGATGAGGAGGGATTTTGACTTAAAACTAATATCAGTGCATACCAACACAGTTATTTTAGTTTTAGCTAAACTGTTAACTAAGTTTAAATTTCTAATTATTGTTTGCTTGACATATATTTAAACTATTTATAATATGTCACCACTTTAATTTATTTTATGCCATTTTTTTATTAGTATATTTTCCAAATTAATATAATCAAATTGTAATTATGTGCTGCAGTATTATTATACCCTCAGATACCTTTTATTATTATCAGTATTTTATTTTCGTCAATATACTAAACAAATCAACAATTAAAATGTTATCTGCAAGTTAAAATATTGTTTTCTTTTGTATTTGAGAGAGTTTTTAATTTGTCCCTTGTAATATTTATTTTTGCTTCCTGATATATGAACCTCTCGAGCCGAACAAGAAGTATATTATATTCATTACTTAATTATATAATTATTCGTGTACATTTTCACTTAACACCCTAAATTTTGTACAAGTAATTTTATAATATGTTATTATATTTTACATAAAAAATAAATAGAAAGAATTATTTTAAAATAAAATTAAAAATAAGTAAGCAAAAATTTACTCAAAAGTAGATAATCTTGCAAAAAAAATGAATAAATATAAAATAAATTAATCATTGAAGTCAATTGTTGAGAGATATATTGTGGAAATATATATAACAATCTAACCTATCACTATCATTGCGCTATTGAATCTAAATTCAAAATTATGTGAATAATTTTTAAACTAAAAGATGGTGGTTATTGTTATGAATTAAAATATTTTAATTTAAAATTCATCATCATAAATAAATACATATATATTATTTATGTGATGATATATAGTTATATACTTTTCCGGTTGCATTGCTTTTAAATTTTAGAGGATATCCAAAACAATACTTGTTAGAAACTTCAGTGCAACTTCCTCCTTTTTGCTTTCATTTCCAGCAAATTAAATAAACGATGTGAAATCATACCATCTCTTCGTTCTTAATTATGTGTGCCTCCTAAACTCTTTCAACTAAGTGACACGCTATATATAACTTTAATTTTGTTATTATTAAATAAATGTTTATATTCTCCATCCAAATAGAAGAGAAGGACGGACTATATATATAGGGTCTCTACCCCACTAATCACAAAAGAAGGGAATCTCTCTTTATTTATTTATTTTTCTCATTATCCAAAACTTATTCTATGGTGAATGAATGAGATTTCTTAATTAGTGAATTAGATGCATATACCCTACAAATCACAAAAGTAGGAATCTCTATTATTATTTTGTCATTATCCAAATTATATTCTTCATCAAAATTAAGTGAATTATATGTAATTTACTACTATTAGTGCCTCTCTCTCTGGCCATTCCCATTTTTTTTAAGGACAATTAATTGATATTGCATCTTAATAAATATGCGGTGTTAATTTTTAAAATTTTACTACTTGCATTGGCATAAAATAAAGTGAAAATAACCAGTAATAAACCTTATTAAATTAAAAAGAAAAAATAAGTAGGAAAAGAAGATGAGCACTACAAGAATGTTTATTTAATAAAGGACCGTATATATATGGACCATAACAAAATTTATATTGAGTTGTCAATTAGGGTAATTTAATTGCTCAACCACGTTGGAGCTATACCTTAGAGACAACTTTAATGCTACTCAATACTCATCTTCGTTGCTCTTATCAAATTGTAGCATTCCTCTTCTTAAATGTTTATTTCCTTTGAATTGTTGGCTAATTTTTAAATTAGTGGCTAAATTAAGGTTGACTATCAGTGGATTTTTTCTAAGAGTATTTTTAAGGAAAAATTTTTGGTAGTCATAGGTTTTTAATAGTAGGTAGCCATAATTTTTTTTGTTTTAACTTTTATTTATGAATTGCTATTGAATTAAATGCATAATATTAAATGTATACCTATTGTTGCTTTTTTTAAAACCTTTGAATTAATATTTCTAAATATACTCTGTAATAAAATTATGCAATAGTGTGAATCTTGTTAGTAGAATTATTACTCTCATGTAAATCAATTAGAACTTATTCATCACCAACTTTCATGATAAGTTGCTTAATTTGGAGTTTAATATTAAAGATATGAATTAATCTATGTGAATCATTATACACTTTCGTACATATGTACACTAATTTTAACACGACAAAATATAAATATTAGTATAAATTTTTTTATATATATTTATTAAAAATGGTGTGTAGGGAGATATACAATAGTATATATAGTATTACCGTAAAGATATATAGTGCGCTCAAATTATATATAGGAATATATACATGAGCAATAATATATGGAATTTCACAAGATTTTAATTACATATCCCTATATATATCGAAATGGTGATGATGAATTTAATGAGGAAAATCTACTAGCCTGTATAGTGGTCCAGTATGCATCAAATTGAAATACTAATATGCATGGATGCATGGGAGGGGATGCAAGAATAATCATGAGGTCTGAGGAGGAGAGTGGTCACTAGCTACTCACTACTCACGACACTACATACTGAATCACCCGTAATCCATGGAAAAGTTGTATAGTAGCTTCTATAGCAGCTGGTCAAAATATGGACACGTCAGCTAATAATAAGATCATCATAAACTAGATGTCAAAAAAAGAATAATCAATGGTCTCTCTCTCGTGCCCTGGTGGTCGCGGCTTCATTATTCCGCCCATCGACAGAGACGTGCATGTATATGAACTACTCATCCTTCATACTTGATACCACTTTTACTATATCTGTAATTTTATTTACCTATCTATACTTTATTTACTTACTTTATGAATATAAATCAAGACGCACGCACGTTTTACAAATGTGCAGGTGATGTGAACTAAGGGTAGTTGCTTGTAGTTCATGGCATCCGTCCCCATGACATTATATTTATATCATGCTCAGTATAAAATCCGTATATAGGAGCTGGAGCAGAGTTGACTTTTGATGAATAATATCATCATTTCTTCAAGTTATACTTGCACCACAATATTAGATATACTATTATACACATCATTTAGTGATACAAAAAGTATAAACATTAATACAGTATGCTAATTTACATTTTCTGTATTGCTAAATAGTGTGTGCAAATGTGTATAATGATACACATAGATTAATTCATATTTATATACATATATTCTTTAGCAAACATTTCACATATTTTAGAATAATTGAAATACTTCCTATTCTTTAACTTTTAGGTGTTATATATATAAAATTGTACGCTACATAAAAACATAATCAACAAAAGTATTGTTTGACAAAATAATATTTGAGATAATTTGTAGCTACTAACTCATATGGCAATATTCCTTCCTCCGTCGTAAGAAATCTTGAATAGGAACCTTCCCTTAAACATTAAAAAAAATGTGAACATATAATAAATAATATCAATAATAAATAAATATTATTATATATTTATTAGCGCTATCAATAATATTATTATTATTATTATTTTTATTTCATATTTAAATATTGATATATAGTTTATTTAAAAAATATTTACCACCATTCCATAATATTTCCTCTATTATTTGCTGCGCCGCTACAGTAGTACTCTTGCTCATTTGTAGTATAGCGTGGCACATTTCAAACCTTCAAATTGAAGGCATGTAATTCATGGAGGGCAAAATGAAAAGTTTTTGAACTTTGAAGACATGATTGTTTTTTAATTCTCTTTTTTCAATTCTCTCTTTCAGCTACAATCACTCTCTTTTTCCATTCTCTCTTTCCATTTCAACAACCACCAATATCATATATCAACAAGGATTACAACTAATAACTGTGATGGAATGAAGCTCTCTTCTCACCAACCAAGCACTCTTTAAAATAATATAAGGAAATTCTTATAACTGTCGTACAAATTTCAAAAATACATAAATTAAAAAAATAATAACATTTGTGAGATCCATATTTTTTTAGAAAATAATAATTTAACTACATCAATAACTATTATCTATATCTATGTCCATTTTCAATATGTATTATTAGAGTTTAGATTTGTTTTTTTTTTCAAAAAGCTCTAAATTGTAAAATTTTTGCACAAACTTTATCCACACTTTAAAGTTTTCCATCTGATCCTATCCCATCTTACCTATAAAAAACTAAATTTTTTTTTTCAATTAACATAACATTCCATCTTATAAAAAACTAATTTTTTTTTCAATTAACATAACATTTAATCTTTTAATATTATATAATATCAAATTTTATTTATGCATTGTTGCGGAATTAAATATCTAATTTGGTGACATTAAGTACTTATACAAAAGAGAATGATTTAGCTAGGTTCAAATGTCCACTCTCTACCTCATCATATGTATATATACTTTTGTAAAAAATATCAAATATAAAATTTTCTATATTTATTATGTATTTATTAAAATATTTATTTTACTAGTTATACTTTCATTAGAGCACATATATATTAGCAAATTCCAAATTTTAACCCCTTAAAAAATGTTATACCAACCAATTATCAAGTATTCAAAGATTTTGGTTACCAAATTATTAGTCTTAGTCATTGAGAATGTCATGATGCACGTGTGTGCGTCCACTATACATATACATCACACCACACACCACACAAAACACATGTATATCTTTGGAAAGGGAATGTGTCTATGTCTTTGTAAAAAATTTTAATAGGGATATTTTAGATACTTTAAATTATTCGGGAATTTTGGGATTGGGGGGATCCGGCTAGGGTTTCCGTGTTTGCCTCGTGGAAATTTTACCCCATCTCCATTTCTTCGAGGAAAATTTTTCGCCGGGGATTTTTGACACCCCTAGCTAGGTTAGTTCTTGAAAGTGTTTGTTAAGGTCGGTTGACAATTTGTTGAGGTGAGTTGGAGGTGGTTGACCAGGTCACTTAGTGGTAGCCTAGTAGACAATTAGTCAATCAAGATAGTTCAATGATTAATTAGTCGAGGTAAATAGATATTCAACAGAGAGAGAGTGATAAAAGAGACGAAAGTGAGTTATCAAGAAACTCTTTAAATTTAGAAAAATTTAAGAGAGGTTGAGTAAGAGATGGAGGGAATGAAAAAAATAAATAAAAAAATTGTTATCAAATTAGTAAAAAAATTTAGTTATAAAATAAATTATAGATCATTTATATAAATTATAGAACTATAAATCTATTATATATAATATTATATATATAGGTTAATAGAGAGTGAATAATGGAGACAAATAAAGAACGGGAGAGCGGGACACAGAAGATGATGAAGGGAGAGTAAAAATACTTATTAATTTTGAAAGAAAATATTTCAATTTAATTGTTAAATTATGTGACATAATTTGATTGTCAAATTATTCATATATTATAGAACTATAGATACTATAATTATAAAAAAGATTGAATAAGAGGAATATAAGAAAAATGAAATGGAGAAGAAAGAATGAAGATAGAGAAGAAAGCTGGGAAGAGGAGGAAGGAAAAAGCTCCTTGATTTTGAAGGTAAAGATTTTATTTCAATTATAATGAGGAAGTGACATGTGACACATTTTTGTTAAAAAATTAAAGAAGAGGATATAAAAGTAGGATAGGGAGAAGAGAAAGGAGAGAACTCTTAATTTTGGAGGGAAATATTTAATTTCAATTGTAATGAGAGAGTGCCATGTGGCTTATTTTGATTGTTAAATTAAGAAATGAGATAGGAAGGGGATGAATGAGAGAGTTCCTTAATTTTGAAGGAAAAAATTCAATTTCAATTGCAATGAGAGAGTGTCATGTGGTACATTTTGCTTGTTAAATTGAGGAGGGAGATAAAGAAAGAGGATAGGAAGAGGAGAAAGGAGAGAGTTTCTTAATTTTAGAGGAAAAAATTTAATTTCAATTGTAATGAGAGAATGCCATGTGGCACATTTTGGTTATATATATATATATAAAATCAAAGAAGTCGACTTGCAAATTAAAATTAATCATTAAAATAAGTTATAAAATCAAAGAAGTCGATTTGCAAATTAAAATTAATCATTAAAATAAGTTATAAAATCAAAGAAGTCGATTTGCAAATTAAAATTAATCATTAAAATAAGTTATTATATTTTTATACACAAATGTATATATATAAGATATATTTTGTATTTCAATAAATATTTTATATTTGTGATTGATTTTGGTGTGCATCTATTATTATTATTATTGTTATTATTTATTTTGATAAATGTCAGGAGATTATTTTGTTGACCTGAATTTTTGGATAATTGTCGGAGCAACCATGAAGGAAAATGAGGAGTAACTTTTGCCCCTTTTTTATAGGTGTGTAGAGTCGTAGAGTAAAATTATAAAACTCGAGGTTATTTTTTTATGACAAAGAAAACAAAGCAAGAAAAAAGGTCTAAGAGACTAGATCTTGTCGGAGGAAAGCCAAAATGTCATCTAAGGAAATTATCCATTCCTTATAAACTTGTTGGGAAGAAGCAGCACATCGCAGAACGCTGAATAAGAGAAAGCTACACTAACCAATTTTAAAAGAGGATTTTTTTTTATTTTTTTAGATTGTTGCTACTGCTTATTGATTATTATTACTGCTTATTTAATTTTTTTAATTGTTTTGTATCTTTTTAGATTGCTAATATGCATCATTGTTTTATTATTGCTGTTCTGTCTTGTGATTTCTAATCTGTATTTTTTTTATTTTTTTTGATTGGTTTGTTCTATTATGAGGGAGAGCATCAACTGAACACCTAATTTGAAGTTGAAGACCTTTGAAGCCTATATGTTATGTTATGTAGTATATTATGTTATATTTTTGGATATGTTGCTTAGTGGTTTTAAATAATTTGTAATTTTGGATAATATTAGGAATGATATTTGATGTATTATTATTATTTTTTGCTTTTTTTATTTTTAAATGGAGGCGGGAAATGGGGAATCCACCATTTTGAAGCAGCACATCGCGTCATATAATCAGTTACTGAATTAGTAAAACGCTGGATAAGAGAAAGCTGTACTGACCAATTTCAAAAGAGAATGTCCTTGATTTTAGTTACTACATCATAATTAACAGACGAGAGCCTTGATTCAATCTCGAGATTATTTAGAAACTTTTAAATCATTTTTCGTCCATCAACTCACTCCTTCTAACCAAAATATATATAATTTCCCGAGTTTTTGTTTAAAACTATTTTTGACACATTTAACTAACTCATTTTGTATTAATTTCTTCTTGTTTTACTTGTCTCCTAAGTAACCCTTTCTAATTTTTCTAATTTTTTTCCTTTTTGAGTTAACTTCGGAAATTCTTGAAAAACACAGACAATGCGAATGTGATAAAAAATTTTCACCGTAGATGAAGACGAAAAAGCTATGCCGGCTTAGGTATAATGATAGATTGATAGCCCAAACATGGAGACGATCAATATGCAAGGGGTGTGGGTGGTGTTGATTTTGGAAGCCCAATTTAAACAAAAGTTGAATCTGACCAAAAACAAAATTTACAAAGCTTGAAGGATAACGGATAATGGGTATTAATTATAACACTCTAATACCCAAAAAAAAAAAAAGTTATCACACTCTAAAAAAATCCTAAAAAGAAAATGTAAAATGACTACAAAAAAAATTAAAATATGAAAATAGTAAAAATATGTATATTTATTCCCAGCATAAAAAGCTTGACATTTATAGGTAAAAAAATAAATCTCTATTTCTAAGTTATTGATGGAGCCTAAGGTAAAAAAACCTCCATGAGTTTATATAAAATAGTATACACAAAGTTAAATTAAACAAGTTATTATAATTTCACTAAATTACGTCTATATAGTTTTTAATTTTTAAATTTGGTTCCTAAATTTAGTCCCAAGTGATGGGATAAAAATTTATAGTGTTTGGATTTAGAAAACAACATTTTAATGAATATTTGACGCTATAAGTGAAATAACACTATTTTATTTTGTCCAACTTAAAAGATAGTTTGTCAATATTATTCTTAATTAACAAAAATTAGATGAAAAAAAGCTTTTTTAATCTTTAAAACCAAAATATTTTTTTTTTGTGACTATTAAAATCTCAGATTATTTTGATTTAAATAGCAAATCTCAAAATTTTGAGGGACACAATGGTCATTATACACTTCATGTTGAAATGCTAAGCGTGTGAACTCCAAAATGGTACACGTGCGAAGGCCATAAACCCTAATCCTTTGGCGTCTTTCTCCTTCGATCACTCTGCATCGACATGGCTTCCCGGAGGCTCTTCTCCTCTCTGCTCCGATCATCCCTCCTTCGTTCTCCGCACGAGTTTCATTCTCCCTCCACTTCCCGACAATTCTCTTCTTCTCCTCTTTTTCCCATCGCCGTAACTACCTCTTCATTTCACTCATTTTCTTTTCGATTTCCGTGCTTGAATTTTACAATCATGCTTTTTCTTTTACCTCTTTGTATGTAACTTCAGGTTTCTAATGGTTTCGTTGATGAACTTGTAGGTTTAGCTAAGCTTGGTAATGTAATATAAACTTTAATGTGTTCGGATCATTGTGGTTTAGAATTGTATGATATAAGATAATAGTATATAAACACCATTTGGTTTAGTATAATCCTGAAATGTGATTAAAAGCTTGTTAATTTGCCCCCAGGGGATGTTAATCTCGGTTATGTAATATGCTCTGTTAAATTATGCTTTTTACCTATGGCTGATTGAATAACAGAACGTCCTAGAGCTTAGAATTAGTCTCTTTTGTGATTTAATTAGCTTATAATCTTAGCGAGTGATTTTTTTTTTTTTAAATGTTTTCCCTACCTGAAGTGTTATGATGTTTTATGCTTCTGCTATTCAGTTTTTAGCATTTGGCAGTCGGTCCTTGGATGTTATGGCTGAATGTTCATGTTGTGATTTCCTGCGCAGATCAGGGGATTATCTCAATCTGAGGCATTAACAAGATTTGAGTCCAACAATGGTTTATTGTCTGAACTCCGGAGTTCTAGACTGCCTTTGTTGCAGCAGACTGCTATGTTTGGGCCTTCTTTCTGCGGCAGGTTTATGTCAACAGCGACGGATTCTATTGGTTCTTCTTCTGAAGATATTCCCGACGATCCTTTGCCGGATGTGCCTCCTCGCATCAAATTTAAGAGATTAGATAAAACTGGCAGGCACATTATGCAGGCATGTGACTACTCTGTATTATTCGAAGCAAGAAGAATTTAAGTTTTATTTTTCTTATTGTGAAATTTGTTGGTTTTGTCCCATAGATTTTGAACAAGGAGGCAGTAGAGGAGGTGAGAACACAGAGAGAGATCCCTGACATAAAGCCTGGTTATATTGTGGAGCTCAAAGTGGTACGATATGGTTGTTTGAAGATTTATTTATATTTGTGCAGTGCTTTCATTTTGTTCATTATATTAAGTTTTAACATGATCTTGTGTGTACATCCACATTTGACATAACAGGAAGTACCTGAGAACAAGAGGCGTGTGTCTATCATTAAAGGCATTGTCATTGCCAGGCGTAATGCTGGTATTAACACTACATTCAGAATTAGGAGGCTGGTGGCTGGTGTTGGGATTGAATCTCTATTCCCACTGTGGTGCGAGACCCTAATGGTAGAACCACAGAATCCTATTTGTGGCAGAGTTTTGATTACCCTTGTGACACATATATCCCCGGCATGAAGATTGGGAAAAACCTAGTTACTGGTTTTGAAACATTTACAACATCTTGGAAGAGTGGAGATGACCCTGCCCCTGGTAAGTACACACTTTATCTTGATACTCATGGTTGGCCACAGGTGTTTATCAAAAACGGAGTCACTGTAGTGTCACGACTTGGATCGTGGAACGGTCTCGAGTTTACTGGAGATCCAGGGAGGCCAGTAAAATCAATTGTCTTTGAATTCACATACAGTGAAAGTGAGGTTTATGTGGGTTACCAACTCAAGGACGGTTCTGCTTTGGCAAGAGATGTACTGCATCCATCAGGCGACAAGCAGCTACTCATATGGGTAAACAGGATTCAGAATTGGGCAGTCTCCTCAACAACTCTGTCAAGTCAGTGCGAAATTTATGCATGGTGTGGTGCTTATGGAGCCTGCAATGCCAATAACTTTCCCGTGTGTGAATGCCTGACAGGGTTCAGTCCTAAGTCTCCAAAAGATTGGAATAATGGGAACTGGTTTACAGGATGTGAGCGGAGGACGAACTTGAATTGCCATGATGATGGCTTCTTTAGGTACGCAGGAGTTAAATTGCCTAATACGTCCTCTTCATTTTTCAGTGAAACCATGAATCTTCAAGAATGCGGTCAATTGTGCTTAAGCAAATGCTCATGCACTGCATATGCAAACTTATATGTTGATGGAAGTGGTTGCTTGCTTTGGTTTGCTGATCTTGTGGATATAGTCGAATATAGCAAGGGCGGTCAAGACCTTTATGTAAGGGTAGCTGCTTCAGAGATTGGTAATTTTTATTTCATTGTTTATGTAGTTCTCTATGTGCATGAATTTTTATGGTCTGGTTGTCATTTAGTTAGATGATTTTTGGTAGTTCTGAGGTTCAAAACACTTAAACATCACCCGGTTTCATTTTCTGCCTTATGTATTATATTTTGAAGAAACAGTGAAATAGAATTCCTACGTTTATCAGCATATGCATCCAAGATTCCCACAAATTAGAAACTCAGTTATCTGGTCATAAAGTTATCTTGAATTTGTATTTGTATTAAAAGTAACATTGAGATGTCTAGATAATTATAATGTCATCGAAGTTCCTAAATATCCTTTCTGACTATGTTCTAAGTTTCTCAGATGGTGTAGAGAAAATGGGGAGATCCAACAAAAAGAAAAAACTAGCGGCGATCATAGTTGGAAGTGGGGTTTTGTCCATGATTATCATCCTATTTCTGGGACGCTTAACCAATAAACGAAGGGACAGCAGAATAAAGAGAGGTAAATTTGAATCAATAACACTATCTATATATTAAATATTCTTGACACCTGTAAAAATATGGTTGTTAATTAATTATATATTTAAATTATTTTGTAATTAACCAAAGTACAAAACAAAGAGAATGCGTGCTGATTGTTGAGAAAATATTGGTGTCAAATTAGTGTTTACTACAAAGTGTATATGTCGATTGAATTTGAATAAGTTGATAATTGATTAAATTAATAGTATCAATCTGAAGCCAAATAAGTAATTAATAATTCTATGATGAAGAGGTTCTAGCAGGATAGTATGGAGAGAAGTGCTACTTTTACTATTAAAATTAATAAAAAATAAAATAAAATACTTTATACGATTAACATCTAACCATTCATGAAGGGAAATCTTTTTTTCATCATTCTCCTCTTCACCATAGCATGCACCATAAGTAATAGTTTTTTTTTTTTTTTTTTAAATTTTTTTTTTATGAAAGGCTTGTTAATCTAAATATAATTAAATGGATGACCATGTTGTCCCTTCGTTACTTCTATCTTCTGATTTTGGAATGGCAGAGAAAGTGTATGGCCGGGATTACAGATATGGACAAAGACAGGAAGATGTGGACTTGCCAACATTTGATTTCCAAACAATAGCTAACGCAACAGGCAACTTTTCTAGTGATAACAAGGTGGGAGAAGGTGGATTTGGCCCTGTTTACAAGGTAATATAATTATGTTAACAAGATACACTATCCCATTTCACAAAGTACAAATTCAGTATGGATGTTAATTATTTTCATTTTTCAGGGCACATTAATTGATGGACAAGAGATAGCTGTGAAGAGGCTCTCCGTTAATTCTTGCCAAGGCCTGAATGAATTGAAAAATGAAGTTAATATAATTATTGCTAAGCTTCAGCACCGTAATCTTGTCAAGCTTTTTGGTTGTTGTCTTCAAGAGGAAGAGAAAATTTTAGTATATGAATATATGCCTAACAAAAGCTTGGACTCCTTTATATTTGGTATGAGCCATCTTTCATTTATAGCTTCCATTTGACAGTTTCTGCTTTCTAGCCTGAGAAGGTATGCACTGACTTTGGAAATGAATTGAACCATTCAGACCAAACAAGAAGCAAATTATTAGATTGGCCGACTCGTATGCATATTATTGTTGGCATTGCTCGTGGACTTCTTTATCTTCATCAAGACTCTAGATTGAGGATTGTTCACAGAGATCTCAAAGCTAGCAATATTCTTCTAGATGCCAATATGAATCCAAAAATCTCAGACTTCGGGCTTGCGAAGGCCTTTGGAGGAGATCAAACTGAGGCGAGAACAAATCGGATAGTTGGGACACAGTGAGAGTGCAGTTTGCAAATAACTTACATCCTTGTTAGTGCTTTCTGATGTTTCAGAGGTTATTAACTTTACATTAAATTGATGTTTTGCAGTGGTTATATGTCTCCTGAGTATGCAGTGCATGGGAAATTTTCTGTAAAGTCAGATGTCTTTAGCTTCGGTGTTTTGGCACTAGAGATACTAAGCGGCAAGAAGAATAGAGATTTCAGCGACCCTAATCATAACCTTAATCTTCTTGGACATGTAAGTGTGATAAACCAAAAATAACACAATGAGAGTGATGACATGCTTTTATTACAACAGAGTTTCTTCAACATGAGATCCATGCCAGAATAATGAACATGTACTTATTTATGCGTTGTTTTGTATTTCTTTAGAGCTGGAGATTGTGGGTTGAGAAGAGACACTTGCAACTGATTGATGATTCATTAAGCAGCGCTGCTGATGCAACTGAGATAATGAGATGCATACATATTGCGCTATTATGCGTTCAACAAAGTCCGGAAGAGAGGCCAGACATGTTATCGGTGGTTGTAATGTTAACTAGTGATAGCAACTTGCCGAAGCCAAAACAGCCTGGATTTTATGTGGATAGGAATTTGAACGGTAAAGGCTTTCCAGAAGTGAATCAAAAAGCATATTCTGAAAATGAAGTGACAACCTCATTGGTAGAAGCAAGGTAGTCTGTTGAAAATTGGAGGTAGCTGCTTGATCTGTATAGGAAAATGAAAATCTCATTGAGCAACTACTAAAATCTGTCTATATACCGAACTAACTTAGTTAGTGACTTGTAAAAGTAGTATGTAATACTTCAAATTTTGGTTATTTTGTATATAAAAGTTGAAGCTTGAAAGAGAGAATGTGTGGAAGCCACACTTTTATTGTTCTTTTTGTTTTTTGGTGTCTGACACTTTCTATTGTTCTGAACAGAGTTGTTGGACCACTTCGAATACAATATGATATAATAATTGAAAAATGGTGCAGAGTAAAAGAATTTAGATCTCGTTCTTGATTCTTGATTATATATTCACCTTATTGCTTTGTTCTGTTATGCTCAATGAATAGGTATATAGCTTGTCCTTGCATTTCTTTTGTACAGCTCTAATTCAAGATAACCAACTTGGGTTGGTTTAGTGGTCAGCTCACTAGTTCGCTTAAGCATGTGTCGGAGGTTCGAAACCTACCTTGTGCATGCAGCAACCCATTGGCCAGCGGAAGACCCTTAAATGGAGCTCAGATCCGCAGCGGATTAGTCTTTGACCCGTTGGATTAGGGATGCTGTGGGGAAAAAAGAAAAAGAAAAAGCTATAATCCAAGATATATTATTTATTTATTTATCTTTTTCCTTTTTCCTGAAGCTATTGAAACGGCTTGGATTTTGATTTTCTGTGTTTGCAAACTGAAAATTCATTGCCTTCATCAATCCGTTGGAATATTTGGTCTTAACCTTGAATAAATCGGAAGGGTACAATTTCCTAATTTTATCACTCTCAAAAATACCAGTTGCTACATGAAAAACATAGAAAAGTATCATCCTTGAAAAGTTTCTGCTCAAGGTGCATAGTCAACGCCATCATGTACTTCTGGTAGCTGACATTTAGAATTTTGTGAGTGAAAGTAATGTAAGTTGAAATTTCTTTTAATTAATTATTTTTTTGAACTTTTTTTATTTTTATTTTTTGATTTAGCTGGATTGTAGGACCATATTGGAAAGGAGTAATAGGGAAGGATACTGAGAATGTCGGCTTCAATCTGTTTCAGATCATAGTTGAAACATGGATCTCAAAAGTCAAAATTTAAGGCTTGAGTGCAGCATGGCAACCTGTCACAATGTTTGAGTAGACAATCATCAAACTCCCTTGTCCATGTAAAGTTTACTTAACAACAGCCATCCATAGTTATACTAGATGATGAAATATGTCTATAAACCATTGACAAAGTGATTATTTTTAACTCCTCAAACTTTATTCAAACTAGATTTAGACTTGAAACTAATTACTGATATGACTGTGTTCTTTTCATCCCAACTAGTTTTTGATAACAGAAATTCTGTGTGAAGCATCCTCCTTTCTTTTTTCTCAAGTAAAACATGATGAGAACTGGAGTTGTTTGCTTCTTATTATTGGTGTTCATAACAAAATCCTTTTCACTAGACATGATTGCACCAAGTCAATCCATGAGAGATGGTGATACTTTGGTTTCAGCTGGTGGAACTTTTGAACTTGGATTCTTCAGCCCCGGAGACTCAAGTGGTCGATACTTGGGAATATGGTACAAGCAATCTCCTTCAACACTAACATGGGTTGCCAACCGAAACAAACGAATCGACAGCAACGACTCAGTGTTGGAAATCAACAACCAAGGAGTTCTTGTCCTGCACAATAGTGCAAACAAGACATTCTGGTTCTCCAATGTTTCAAAAGCAGCAGAGAATCCAGTTGCACAGCTGTTGGACTCAGGAAATCTTGTTGTGAGGGATGGAAGTGGTGGTAACATGGAGAATCTCTTATGGCAAAGTTTTGATTATCCTTGTGATACTTTGTTGCCAGGAATGAAACTTGGATGGAATCTAGAGACAGGCCTAAATAGGTTCCTATCTTCTTGGAAAAGTACAGATGATCCTGATTCCGGAGACTACTCGTTTAGAATAGATCTTAGAGGTTATCCACAAGCAGTTCAAATGAAGGGAGCTTCTATAATGACCCGGGCAGGATCATGGAATGGCCTTACCTTCACAGCACTTCCATATCATAAGCAAAGTCCAGTGTTCAAATCTGAATTTGTTTTGAATGAAAAGGAAATATTCTATGAGTTCCAAGTCCTTAACAATTCTACTTTAGTTAGATTTGTCATGACCCCTTCGGGGAATCGGCAGCTTATCCATTGGACAAGTGAAACCAATGGTTGGGAGACTGTCATGACTATGCCATCAGTTCGGTGCGACAATTATGCGTTGTGTGGTGTGAATTCTGTTTGCAATTCAGTGAACACTCCAGATTGTGCTTGCCTGAAAGGATTTGCACCAAGGATTTCAAGAGAGTGGAATATGTCACATTGGTCTAATGGTTGTGTTAGGATCACCCAATTAGATTGTAGAAAAGATGGGTTCATGAAGTACACAGGCATTGTTCTTCCTGACACGTCTTCATCTAGGTATAATAAGACCATTGACCTTCAAGAATGTGACAAGTTATGCCTGCAAAACTGTTCCTGCACAGCGTATGCAAATTTGGATAAGTGCGACGAAGGAAGTGGCTGCTTGCTTTGGTTTGGTGATCTGATTGACATGAGGCAAGCATCTGAAGGTGGCCAAGATATTTATATTCGAGTTCCTTCTTTGGAGCTAGGTAGCCTCTTTGATTTTCTCCATTTCTTTTTTTCTTCTTCATGATTTCTGATTTACTAGAAGATATTTTTTAATGTCTATCAGTGTAAAAGGTATGCTAATTTAGAGTGCTCTTTAATCTTGATCTCTCAGAACATAACAAAAAGAGTCACAAAAAGAAGATTGTAGGCATCATTACTGGCTCTGCTGTATTCTTGATGTGCTTAATACTTGGACTTGCCATATGTGTATGGAAATATAAATTTGAAAAGCCAGGTTAGTGTGCAATTTTCAACCTTTTACACGTAGAACACTCATGATTTTAAGATCAAGGGAATATGTATTGTTCTATTTCTGATAAGCATGAACTAAACTTCCACCCTACTTTATTTTTAGAACTTCTGATATATTGTTAATTGTTGCCAGAAAAATTTCCAGCAGGGGAGTTGAAAGTGGTTTTCTGGAAAGAACTATTATGCAGAAGGGTGGAGGAGGACAGTGATCTTCCAACATTTGATTTATCAACCATATTTTATGCCACAAATCGCTTTTCTAGCTACAACAAATTAGGAGAAGGTGGCTTCGGACCTGTATACAAGGTATATAAATTTGGTTATGTACATCATAATATTGTATTCTTTGATCTTTGAAAATTATATGATACAAATAATTGTTATCAGGGTGTCCTTGCCGATGGCACTGAGATCGCTGTCAAGAGGCTTTCCAAGAATTCTGAGCAAGGACAGCAAGAGTTCAAAACTGAAGTGCAGTTGATTGCTAAACTTCAGCATCGCAATCTTGTAAAGCTTCTCGGTTGTTGCATTAAACAAAAAGAGAAACTCTTGATTTATGAGTTCATGCCAAATGGAAGTTTGGATCACTTTATTTTTGGTTCATTTCTTAACCATCCCAAATTTATTGTTCTGGTTTTCAATACCCTCAGGTTGATGATGTCAAGCTGACTTTGGATCTTTTTGACATGTTAGATGATGGTAGAAGAGAATTATTAGATTGGACTAAGCGCTTCCAAATTATTAGTGGGATAGCTCGAGGACTACTTTATCTACATCATGACTCAAGGCTGAGAATCATTCATAGAGATCTTAAAACGAGTAATATTCTTCTTGATTGTGATATGAGCCCAAAAATATCAGACTTCGGTCTTGCAAGAATATTTGGAGGAGATCAAACTGTGGCCAATACAAAGAGAGTGATGGGAACTCAGTAAGTAGCCTAACATGTGTTACTTGAAGGTGCAACTGTTTTCTTCACTACGATTTTTATTGTTTGCCATATATGCTACAATAATGCAGAGGTTATATCTCTCCTGAGTACGCAATGCATGGCTCTTTCTCGATGAAATCCGATGTTTTTAGCTTTGGTGTAATTATACTCGAGGTAGTTAGCGGGATGAAGAACAGGCAACTCTCTATCTCTCACCAATTTCTTAACCTTCTTGGACATGTAAGTATTGATCAATAGGCCCTATGTGGTAATTATCCTAGGATAGAAATATAACATGATTCAAGAAGGAGTAGATACATACAGAAATTGGTAAACATATAAAAATGTCTCTATCTTGGAACAAAATATGCCAACTCTCTTTCCTTTCAATGCATGTCTCAGTATTTTTTTGTCTCAGCTATATCGAAAGTGGTTGTAGCTTATCTATTAAACTGCTAATAATTTAGAGGTTCTGGTTCCTAAAATTCTTCCAGGCATGGGAATTGTGGAGTAAGGAGATGGCTATGGAGCTGGTGGATAAATCACTTGGTGATTCAATTGTTGAAGTTCAAGTGTTGAGATGCATTCAGATAGGGCTTTTGTGTGTGCAAGAGAGGCCAGAACACAGGCCTAACATGTCATCTGTAATCCATATGCTCAATGATGATAAATCACTACCTAAGCCAAGGCAACCAGCATTTTATCCACACCAAGAAAGTAGTTCTTCAACTAAAAACTGTCAAAGTTGTTCAAATAATGATATTTCCATCACACTGTTGGAGGCTAGATAGTATTTTTAGTCTCAATTCAAAGTAGCTCTGTAAGTAAGTTGTTTCATGAAGTTAATTCATTTGTCTATGTGTGTATGTCATCAATAACATGTGGTTCATGATGGTATTAGCATCATTCATTTTTCAAATAGATATAATTGCAGCCATTCTAATGAAGAACAATGCTTAGTAGTGAAGGTTGTAGCAGGTATATAGAATGCTGATTGATATTCTCAATATATATATATATATATATATATATATTTCCCTGATATTACTACTACTAACATAGGATAGTTGAGTGAAATGGAAAGACCAAGTAATTCTTCATTGTGGGACCTAAGAGTAGATTGTGCTACTTAATTTAGATATGAGTATGACTTCCAAACTGTTTGCTGAAAAACCATTCATAGTCAATTTTTTATTCAAAGATAAATTGCAACTACTTTGATCATATGGTCAAGTAATTTTTATTATCTTTCACACACAGGCTTGACCAAAACATATTCCACAAAAGTGGCTCTATTATTGCTCTTCTTATGGTACTAACACAGTAACACTCACATTCAAATTTTTTTTAAAAAATAATAATGTTTTTCCTTTATATATTACCAATCTAGGGAAAACATCTCCATAATTCATACCACTTTTCCTTGTTCATTTGTCTGAGAAACAAGTTCCTTAATACAACAATGCAGAACTTGAAGGTGCTACTATGGTTTTGGTCTTTTCTATTCTCACTTATATTAAGAATCTCCACTTCACTGGATAGTATAGGCCTGAGTCAGTCCATCAGTGACGGAGAGTCACTAATTTCGCGAGGAGGAACCTTTGAAGTTGGCTTCTTTAACCCAGAAAACTCAAATAGCCGATACTTTGGCATATGGTATTACAATGTGTCTCCTTTAACAGTAGTATGGGTGGCCAATAGAGAAAAGCCACTCAACAACACATCTGGGATTCTAAGAGTCACTGATCAAGGACTTGTCCTTGTTAATGGCAGCACCAACAGCACTGTGTGGTCCTCCAACATGCCAAGAAAATCAGAGAATCAGAATCTAGTTGCACAGATTTTGGACTCAGGAAACCTTGTTCTTAGAGATGGACATAATGAAAGGGAGATTCTGTGGCAGAGCTTTGATTATCCAGGTGACACATTCTTGCCAGGAATGAAACTTGGTTTGGATCTTGTGACAGGCCTAGAGAGGTCTGTATCGTCGTGGAAGAGCACCGATGATCCTGGCGATGGATACTACGAAACTAAACTAGACCGTAGAGGCTATCCACAAGTAGTTATAACAAATGGAACTGCTACAATGATTAGATTAGGGCCATGGACTGGTCTTACTTTCTCAGGGTCCACACTTTACTTGCGCTACACTCAACTGTCGAATGAATTTGTGTTCAATGAGAAAGAGATATTTTATGAGTACAATCTTTTGAATGCATCTAATTTTGTGAGAATTGTGATGACAACCTGGGGGAATCTTCAGTCTTTTCATTGGTTAAGACAAACCCGAAGCTGGGAGACTCTTCTTTCAATACCGGCGACACAATGTGACAAGTATGCAGTGTGTGGTGCAAATTCTATCTGCAGTGTCTTTAACACTGCATTTCCAACCTGCAAATGCCTGAGCGGATTTGTACCAAAATATCCTGAAAAATGGAAGGAATCACATTGGTCTGATGGTTGTGTTAGGATCACTCCATTGAACTGCAGCAAAGATGGGTTCAAGAAGCTTACAAACATGGTGTTGCCTGACACATCTTCTTCCTGGTATAAT